>MU725542.1:152810-170866 GCA_026770625.1 Nicotiana glauca
TCAACAACATAATCCCATAGCCTAGAAATGAGTTTTCTAGCATTCTTTCAAAAATACCAAAATTCGACACCGGACCCACATGGTCCAAACACGAGGCTCGGACCAAAACCTAGTCACCCATAACCCCATGAGTTCAAATATATAATTGGTTTTAAGATTCGACCCCAAACTGAGGTTGAATCACCCAAAATTCCCAAAACCCTAACTCTACCCAAAAGCCTTAATTTCTACTATGATTTCATGGTTTTACGCTTAGGAATTAACCAATTAATGAAGGAAAGTGAAGGAATTAGGTGGGGAATTACTTACCCAAGAGGTCTTGAAAGAGGGGAGCTTCAATGGAGTCCTAAGGCTTGATGGAGAAGGGAGCTCGTGAGAAGAAGTGAAGAAATCCCGTAATGAAATGTTCTGTTTTAAAAAAAAATCACTGGAGCACTTTGCTCTATTCGTTCGCGACACAGTGTGACGTTCGCGAAGAGGGGGACGGTCAAGGCATCACGTTCGCGTGGTGCTAATCGCGAATGCGTAGCAGAAGGGTATGGGGCTGGGACTGGCTTGTATGCGAACGCGATAGAGGACTCGCGAACGCGTTGAAGGGGGAGCCTGGGCATCGCGACCGTGTGGACATGTCCGCGAACGGGAAGAAGGAAGGCAACTAAAGCTATGCGAACGCGTGGCCTGGACGCGAACGCGAAGAAGAAGTTTGTTGTGCAAAAATTGCAGAAAATCTGCCAACTTTCCTAAGTTAAAAACACCCAGAACCACCTCCAAAACTCATCCGAGCGCTCGGGGCTCCAAACCAAACACACACACTAACTCAACAACATCTTACGAACTTACTCGAGCGATCAAATCGCAAAAACAACATCAAAATCAATGAATCAAGCCTCAAAATCATCATTTTTATTTCAAACTTCTTAAACTTCTAACTTTAGATATTTAGGTCCGAAACACGTTAAACGACGTCCGATTTCGACCAAATTTCACAAAAAGCGCTTAACGCATATTTAAGACCTGTATCGGGCGTCGGAACCAAAACACGAGCGCGATACAATCACTATTTGATCAAATTTAATTTGTATTTTCCTTAAATATTTTCAGAAAACAATTTAACAGAAAAATTCTTTTACTCGGGTTCTAGACCTCCGGGACCGTCAAATCACGGGTCCGGGTATGTTTACAAAAAATGTTGACCGAAGTCAACTTTAATCATATTAATATCAAAATTCTTCAAATGTTTCATAGATTTCACATTTAAGCCTTCCAGCAACACGCCCGAACTGCGCACGCAAATCGAGGCAAATAAAGGTGAGGTTTTCAAGGCCTTGGAAGCACGGAATGAATGAGGAAATAGGTGATGACCCTTTGGTTTGTCACATCCTCTATCTCTAAAACAACCGTTCATCCTCGAACGGACAAAAGAAAGAAGTACCTGAGTCAAGAAATTGATGAGGATAACGGCTCCGCATATCAGACTCGGACTTCTAAGTCGATGCCTCAGAAGGCTGACCTCTCCACTGGACATGCACTGAAGGAAAACTCTTCGAACTCAACTGTCGAACCTGCCGGCCTAGAATATCTACCGGCTCCTCCTCGTAAGACATATCCTTGTCCAACTGGACAGTGCTGAAATCTAACACACGGGCCGGATCGCTGTGATACCTCTGAAACATGGACACATGAAACACTGGATGCACGACTGACAAGCTAGGTGGCAAGGCAAGTCTATAAGCCACCTCTCCCATACGATCTAGAATCTCAAATGGGCCAATGAATCTAGGGCTAAGCTTGCCCTTCTTCCAGAATCTCATCACGCCCTTCATAGGCGATACACGGAGCAATACTCGCTCACCAACCATGAAAGCTACATCTCGAACCATGCGATCCGCATAACTCTTTTTCCGCAACTGAGCCGAATGAAGCTTGTCCTAAATGATCTTGACCTTATCCAAGGCCTCCTGAACTAAATCTGTACCCAATAACTGAGCCCCTCCTGGCTCAAACCATCCGATTGGAGACCGATATCGCCTACCATACAACACCTCATATGGAGCCATCTGAATGCTGGACAGGAAGCTGTTGTTGTAGGCGAACTCTTCTAATGGCAAAAGTTGGTCCCACGAGCATCCAAAATCAATGACACAGGCTCGGAGCGTATCCTCCAATATCTAAATAGTCCTCTTGGACTGACCGTCCGTCTGAGGATGGAATGTTGTGCTCAACTGAACCTGGGTGCCTAACTCCTGCTGAACTGCTCTCCAAAAGCGCGAGGTAAACTGCGTACCCCGGTCCGAAATGATAGATGCTGACACCCCATGAAGGCGAACAATCTCCCGAATGTAGATCTCAGCTAACCTCTCCGATGTATAAGTGGCTGCAACAGGAATAAAATGGGTTGACTTAGTCAGCCTATCAACAATGACCCAAATAGCATCAAACTTCTTCCGAGTCACCGGAAGTCTTGTAACGAAAATCCATGGTAATCCTCTCCCACTTCCACTCGGGAAGCTCAGTCCTCTGAAACAACCCACCAGGCCTCTAATGCTCTTACTTGACCTGCTGACAGTTCAAACACCGAGCCACATATGCAACAATATCTTTCTTCAACCTACGCCACCAATAATGCTGCCGCAAGTTCTGATACATCTTCGCGGTGCCCAGGTGAATAAAATACCGCGAACTATGGGCCTCCTCTAAGATCAACTCTCGAATCCCCTCGACATTAGGCACACAAACTCGCCCCTGCAACCTCAAAACACCATCATCGTCTAAGGTTACCTTCGTGGCACCTCCACGCTGCACCGTGTCTCTCAGGACACAAAAATGGGGATCATCAAGTTGCATATCACGGATACGCTCCAATAATAAAGAACGAGCGGCCGTGCAAGCTAACATTCTGCTAGGCTCAGAAATGTATAACCTCACAAGCCGATTGGCCAAAACCTGAATATCCAAAGCAAGCGGTCTCTTGCTGACCGGAACATAAGCAAGACTACCCATGCTGGCGGACTTCCTACTCAATGCATCAGCCACCACATTGGCTCTCCCCGGGTGGTACAAAATAGTAACATCATAATCTTTCAAAAACCTCCTCTACCTCAAATTCAACTCTTTTTTCTCGAACAGATACTGAAGACTCTCATGATCAGTGTACACCTCACACGTCACACCACATAGATAATGCCTCCAAATCTTCAATGCATGAACAATGGCTGCCAACTCTAGATCATGAACCAGATAATTCTTCTCGTGGATCTTCAACTGCCTCGAAGCATAGGCAATGACTCTGCCATCTTGCATCAATACCGCACCAAGCCCAATACGGGAAGCATCACAATAAACTGTATAAGGCCCTGATCCCGTGTGCAAAACCAATACCGGTGCCGTAGTCAGAGCTGTCTTGAGCTTCTGGAAGCTCGCCTCGCACTCATCTGACCACCTGAACTGGGCACCCTTCTAGGTCAATCTGGCCATCGGGGCTGCAATAGATGAAAACCCCTCCACAAACCGTCGGTAGTAACCTGCTAACCCCAAGAAACTCCGAATCTCTGTAGTTGATGCTGGTCGAGGCCAGTTCTTGACAGTCTCAATTTTCTTCGGGTCCACTTGAATACCATCTGCTGAAACGACATGACCCAGGAATGCAACAGAACTCAACTAGAACTCACACTTCAAAAACTTGGCGTATAACTAACTATCCTTCAGAGTCTGAAGAACCACTCTGAGGTGCTACTCATGCTCCTCATGACTGCGGGAGTACATCAGAATATCGTCAATGTAAACAACTACGAACAAATCTAAATAGGGCCTGAACACTCGGTTCATCAACTCCATAAATGCTGCTGGGGCATTGGTCAACCCAAATAACTTGACCAAAAACTCATAATGCCCATACCGAGTGCGAAATGCTGGAAGCTGCCATAAACTCGAGGGCAATATCTGACAATGTGCCTTGGATCACCACAAGCATGGCAAGACCTCATCTGTTGCGGCTGAGCACCCCTCAATCTTGGGCAAACCCTCATGTTGTGACCATACTCACCGCACTCATAACATCTACACGAACGCTGCAGCTGAAGGAACTAAGGCTGACCCTGTCGACCTGAATGACCACCTGAAGTACCATGAGTGACCTAGAGAGCTGACTGAAAAGGCCTAGGAGGATGGCCTCCACCATAATAACCTCTACCTCCTAATGAGGTACCACTAAATTTGCCTGCGTGACGGGGCCTCTTATTCAACCTATGACCGCCTCGCTGTGGCAGGACCGCCTCAACTCTACGGCCCACATTGGCCGTCTCCTGAAAAGTGATCTCACTCCCGGCCTGAGCCACTGCACCTGAATGATCTGCCACCGCTGGCTGAACTCCTGGAAGCAAACCTGCTCGAATGACACTCTCCGTGAAGCCTATCAATCGGACTAGAGCATCCTGAAGAAATGAGATGGCAATGAACCCCTCTGGGACCTGAGCTGGGCCCACCGAGACTGCTGGGGCTGGCACCTCCTCCTCCAAATCAACCTGAGGCTCTGCCACTGGAGCTGCTGCTGGGGGCTCGGACTGCTGCGCGGTAGAAGAGGAAGCACGTGTTCTCGCCATCTCCGGAGGAACATAATAGAAATTCAATCGGTACTTGAGAAATAGAACCGCCAAAAAAGAACCAATGTAAAACTATCCTAACACTGTAGCCTCTGGGGGATAAATATATATGTCTCCGTACCGATCCCTCAAACTCTACCGAGTTTGTTCGTGAGTTGTGAGACCTATGTAACCTAGTGCTCTGATACCAACTTGTCACGACCCGGATTTCACCCTCGGGAGTCGTGATGATGCCTACTAATAGGAGTTAGGCAAGCCAATTATCAATTACCTCTTTTAACGAACTACGATAATATTAGAAATAATGAAACATTTAATAATAAAGAGGAAGTCTCAAACATAGTTAACTGAAAGAAATGCGGAAGTTTAACAAATCCTCTACCCAAGACTGGTGTTACAATACTCACGAACGTCTAGAGAATACTTAATACAAGGTTCGAATGAAACAAAAATTGTCTGCTTCGGTACAAATGATAACAAACTGAATAAAATAGGAAGGACTCCGGGCCTGCGGACATCAGCAAGGCTACCTTGGATGTCCCTGGACTGGAAGCTCGCTCCCAGAATGCTACTGCTACTCAAATACTGCTCCAACACCTGGGTTTGTGCAAAAAGATGCACAGAGTGTAGCATCAGCACAACCGACCCCATGTGTTGGTAATTGCTTGGCCAAACCCCGGCGAAGTAGTGACAAGGCTAGACCAAACTACCAGATAAAGCTGTGCAGATATATATACAAATATAACAAAATAATAGCGGAAAGTAAACAATTAAAACTGGGAGGAAAACATGCTTATAGGGTAGCAGATAAAACGAAATACCAAGAATAACAAGGAAACTACATCTGATTTCTTCTAACACAGAATAAGGGAAAACAAACTACTTTCACTTGTTTCAATTTCCTCTCATTGCAGGTGTGCAACTCGATCCCATTTCTCAAAATATCACATGGTAGGCGTACCACTAGCTCCCATTTCATAATATCACGTGGTAGGCGTACCACTCGCTCCCATTTCATAATATCACGTGGTAGGCGTACCACACGCTCCCATTTTATAATATATAAGTGGTCGGCGTGCCACACGATCCCATTTCATAATATATAAGTGGTCGGCGTGCCACACGATCCCATTTCTTTCAACACAATACACAAAATAATCCCGGCAAGGGAACAAGATAATATAATAAACTATCCCGGCAAGGGAGATCCAGCTATAACCAAACTTATTGAATTTCTACTTAGCATATTTAAATCGATGCTCAGCCTCAACAATTACCGGCTCCGTGTTTAAAGATTTCCAACCAAGTCCTCATAAACAACAATTTAGAATTCGATAATTTAGCAATTCAGGACTCACGGTCATGCTCGACACCGGTGTATAGATGCTCGTCACCATGCCTATACACCGTACTCGACAAATAGCAATTAGAAAATAAGACTTTACTCATATTCCCTCAAACCAAAGTTAGACCAAACACTTACCTCGGTCCAAAGAATAGCAATCAACTCTCCAATACCGCCTTTCCTCTACAATCCGACTTCGTAACAATCGTATCTAGGCATAATTAATTCAATAATATCAATTAGGGCTCAACAACATAATCCCATAGCCTAGAAATGAGTTTTCTAGCATTCTTCCAAAAATACCAAAATTCGACATTGGGCCCACATGGTCCAAACACGAGGCTCGGACCAAAACCTAGTCACCCATAACCCCACGAGTTCAAATATATAATTTATTTTAAGATTCGACCCCAAATTGAGGTTGAATCACCCAAAATTCCCAAAACCCTAACTGTACCCAAAAGCCTTAATTTATACTTTGATTTCATGGTTTAAAGCTTAGGAATTCACCAATTAATGAAGGAAAGTGAAGGAATTAGGTGGGGAATTACTTACCCAAGAGGTCTTGAAATAGGGGAGCTTCAATGGAGTCCTAAGGCTTGATGGAGAAGGGATCTCGTGAGAAGAAGTGAAGAAATCCTGTAATGAAATGTTTTGTTTTAAAAAAAAAAATCACTGGAGCACTTTGCTCTATGCGTTCGTGACATAGTGTCGCGTTCGCAAAGAGGGGGACAGGTCAAGGCATCGCGTTCGCGTGGTGCTAATCGCGAACGCGTAGAAGAAGGGGCTGGGGCTGGCTTTTATGCGAACGCGAGAGAGGACTCGCGAACGCATTGAAGTGGGAGCATGGGCATCGCGAACGCATGGACATGTCCGCAAACGCGAAGAAGGAAGGCAACTAAAGCTATGCGAATGCGTGGCCTGGACGCAAACGAGAAGAAGAAGTTTGTTGTGCAAAAATTGCAGAAAATCTTCCAACATTCCTAAGTTCAAAACACCCCGAATCACCTCCAAAACTCATCCGAGCCCTAAGGGCTCCAAACCAAACACACACACTAACTCAACAACATCCTACGAACTTACTCGTGCGATCAAATCGCCAAAACAACATCAAAATCAATTAATCAAGCCTCAAAATCATCATTTTTATTTCAAACTTCTTAAACTTCTAACTTTAGATATTTAGGTCCGAAACACGTCAAATGACGTCCGATTTCGACCAAATTTCACAGAAAGCGCTTAACGCATATTTAAGACCTGTACCGGGCGTCGGAACTAAAATACGAGCCTGATACCATCACTCTTTGATCATATTTCATTTTCATTTTCCTTAAACATTTTCATAAAACAATTTAACAAAAAAATTCTTTTACTGGGGTTCTAGACCTCGAATTTCGACTCCAGGCACATGCCCGAGTCCCAAATTTTTCTACGGACCCTCCGGGACTGCCAAATCACGGGTCCGGGTTCGTTTACCAAAAATGTTGACCGAAGTCAACTTTAATCATATTAATATCAAAATTCTTCACATTTCTCATAGATTTCACATTTAAGCCTTCCGGCTACATGCCCGAACTGCACACGCAAATCGAGGAAAATAAAAGTGAGGTTTTCAAGGCCTTGGAAACACGGAACGAATGAGGAAACAGGTGATTACCCTTTGGGTCGTCACATCCTCTACCTCTAAAACAACCATTCGTCCTCAAACGGACAAAAGAAAGAAGTACCTGAGTCATGAAATAGATGAGGATAACGGCTCCGCATATCAGACTCAGACACCCAGGTCGATGCTTTAGGAGGCTGACCTCTCCACTGGACACGCACTGAAGGAAAACTCTTCGACCTTAACTGTCAAACCTGCCGGCCTAGAATAGCTACCGGCTCCTCCACGTAAGACAGATCCTTGTCCAACTAGACAGTGCTGAAATCTAACACATGGACCGGATCGCCGTGATACCTCTGAAACATGGACACATGAGACACTGGATGTACGGCTGACAAGCTAGGTGGCAAGGCAAGTCTATAAGCCACCTCTCCCACACGATCTAGAATCTCAAATGGGCAAATGAACCTAGGGCTAAGCTTGCCCTTCTTCCCGAATCTCATCACGCCCTTCATAGGCGATACACGGAGCAATACTACCTCACTAACCATGAAAGCTACATTTCGAACCTTGCGATCCGCATAACTCTTTTGTCGCGACTGAGCCGAACGAAGCTTGTCCTGAATGATCTTGACCTTATCCAAGGCCTCCTGAACTAAATCTATACCCAATAACTGAGCCCCTCCTGTCTCAAACCATCCGACTGGAGGCCGATATCGCCTACCATACAACGCCTCATATGGAGCCATCTGAATGCTGGACTGGTAGCTGTTGTTGTAGGCGAACTCTACTAAATGAAAAAACTGGTCCCACGAGCCTCCAAAATCAATGACACAGGCTCGGAGCATATCCTCCAAAATCTAAATAGTCCTCTTGGACTAAACGTCCGTCTGAGGATGGAATGTTGTGCTCAACTGAACCTGGGTGCCTAACTCCTGCAAAACTGCTCTCCAAAAGCGCGAGGTAAATTGCGTACCCCGGTTTGAAATGATAGATGTCGGCACCCCATGAAGGCAAACAATCTCCCGGATGTAGATCTCAGCTAACCTCTCCGATGTATAAGTGGCAGCAACAGGAATAAAATTCGCTGACTTATTCAGCCTATCAACAATGACCCAAATAGCATCAAACTTCTTCCGAGTCACCGGAAGTCCAGTAACGAAAATCCATGGTAATCCTCTCCCACTTTCACTCGGGAAGCTCAGTCCTCTGAAACAACCCACCAGGCCTCTAATGCTCTTACTTGACCTGCTGACAGTTCAAACACCGAGCCACATATGCAACATTATCTTTCTTCATCCTACGCCACCAATAATGTTGTCGCAACTCCTGATACATCTTCGCGACGCCCGGGTGAATAGAATACCGCGAACTATGGGCCTCCGCTAAGATCAACTCTCAAATCCCCTCGACATTGGGCAGACAAACTCGCCCACGTAACCTCAAAACACCATCATCATCTAAGGTCACCTTCATAGCACCTCCACGCTGCACCGTGTCTCTCAGGACACACAAATGGGGATCATCAAGCTACCGATCACGGATACGCTCCAATAATGAATAACGAGCGACCGTACAAGCTAACACTCTGCTAGGCTCAGAAATGTCCAACCTCACAAGCCGATTGGCCAAAGCTTGAATATCCAAAGCAAGCGGTCTCTGGCTAACCGGAACATAAGCAAGACTACCCATGCTGGTGGACTTCCTACTCAATGCATCGGCCACCACACTGGCTCTCCGTGGGTGGTACAAAATAGTAACATCATAATCTTTCAAAAACCTCCTCTGCCTCAAATTCAACTCTTTTTGCTTGAACAGATACTGAAGACTCTCATGATCAGTGTACACCTCACATGTCACACCATATAGATAATGCCTCCAATTCTTTAATGCATGACCAATGGCTGCCAACTCTAGATCATGAACCAGATAATTCTTCTTGTGGATTTTCAACTGCCTCGAAGCATAGGCAATGACTTTGTCATCTTGCATCAATACCGCACTAAGCCCAATACGGGAAGCATCACAATAAACTGTATAAGGCCCTAATCCCGTGGGGAAAACTAATATCGGTGCCGTAGTCAGAGCTGTCTTGAGCTTCTGGAAGCTCGTCTCGCACTCATCTAACCACCTGAACTGGGCACCGTTCTGGGTCAATCTGCTCATCGGGGCTGCAATAGATGAAAACCCCTCCACAAACCGTCGGTAGTAACCTGCTAACCCCAAGAAACTCCGGATCTCTATAGTTGATGCAGGTCGAGGCCAGTTCTTGACTGCCTCAATCTTCTTCGGGTCCACCTGAATACCTTCTACTGAAATGACGTGACCCAGGAATGCAATAAAACTCAACCAGAACTCGCACTTCAAAAACTAGGCGTATAACTAACTATCCTTCAGAGTCTGAAGAACCACTATGAGGTGCTACTCATGCACCTCTTGACTGCGGGAGTACATCAGAATATCGTCAATGGAAACAACCACGAACAAATCCAAATAGGTCCTGAACACTCGGTTCATCAACTTCATAAATGTTGTTGGGGCATTGGTCAACCCAAATCACTTGACCAAAAACTCATAATGCCCATACCGAGTGAGAAATGCTGGAAGCTGCATTAAACTCGTGGGAAATATCTGACAATGTGCCTTGGATCACCCCAAGCATGGCAAGACCTCGTATGTTGCGGCTGAGCACCCCTCAATCTCGGGCAAACCCTCATGTTGTGACCATACTCACTGCACTCATAACATCTACACGAATGTTGCAGCTGAAGGAACTGAGGCTGACCCTGTCGACCTGAATGACCACCTGAAGTACCATGAGTGACCTGGAGAGCAGACTGAAAAGGCCTAGGAGGATGGCCTCCACCATAAGAACCTCGACCTCCTGACGAGGTACCACTGAATCTGCCTGCGTGACGGGGCCTCTTATCCAACCTATGACTGCCTCGCTGTGGCAGGACCACCTCAACTTTATGGCCCATATTGGCCGTCTCCTGAAAAGTGATCTCACTCCCGGCCTGAGCCACTGCACCCGAATGATCTGCCACCACTGCTGAACTCCTGGAAGCAAACCTGCTCGAATGACACTCTCCGTGAAGCCTACCTATCGGACTAAAGTGTCCTAAAGAATTGAGATGGCAATGAACCCCTCTGGGACCTGAGCTGGGCCCACCGAGACTGCTGGGGCTGGCACCTCCTCCTCCAAATCAACCTGAGGCTCCGCCAGTGGAGCTGCTGCTAGGGGCTCGGACTGCTGTGCGGTAGAAGAGAAAGCACCTGTTCTCGCCATCTCCGGAGGAACATAATAGAAATTCAATCGGTACTTGAGAAATAGAACCGCAAGACAAAAAATAACCAATGTAAAACTATCCTAACTCTGTAGCCTCTGGGGGATAAATATAGATGTCTCCGTACCGATCCTTCAGACTCTATCGAGTTTGTCCGTGAGTTGTGAGACCTATGTAACCTAGTGCTCTGATACCAACTTGTCACAACCCGAATTTCCCACCCTCGGGAGTCGTGATGGCGCCTACTAATAAGAGTTAGTCAAGCCAATTATCAATTACCTCTTTTAACGAGCTACGACAATATTAGAAATAATTAAACATTTAATAATAAAGCAGAAGTCTCAAACATAGTTAACTCAAAGAAATACGGAAATATAACATATCATCTACCCAAGACTGGTGTCACAATACTCACGAACGTCTAGAGAATACTAAATACAAGGTTTGTATGAAACATAAACTGTCTACTTCGGTACAAATGATAACAAACTGAACAAAATAGGAAGGACTCCGGGCCTGCGGACGTCAGCAACGCTACCTTGGATGTCCCTGGACTGGAAGCTCGCTCCCAGAATGCTACTGCTACTCAAATACTGCTCCAGCACCTGGGTCTGTGCAAAAAGATGCACAGAGTGTAACATCAGCACACCCGACCCCATGTGCTGGTAAGTGCCTCGCCTAACCCCGGCGAAGTAGTGATAAGGCTAGACCAGACTACCAGATAAACCTGTGCAGATAAATATACAAGTACAACAAAATAATAGCGGAAAGTAAACAATTAAAACTGAGAGGGAAACATGCTTAAGGGGTAGAAGATAAAACGAAATAACAAGGAAACTACATATGATTTCTTCAAACATGGAATAAGGGAAAACAAACTACTTTCACTTATTTCAATTTCCTCTCGTTGCAGGCGTGCAACTCGATCCCATTTCTCAAAATATCACGTGGTAGGCATACCATTCGATCCCATTTCATAATATCACGTGGTAGGCGTACCACTCACTCCCATTTCATAATATCACGTGGTAGGTGTACCACTCGCTCCCATTTCATAATATCACGTGGTAGGCGTACCACTCGCTCGCATTTCATAATATCACATGGTAGGCATACCACTCGCTCCCATTTCATAACATCACGTGGTAGGCGTACCACTCGCTCCCATTTCATAATATCACGTGGAAGGCCTACCACTCGCTCCCATTTCATAATATATAAGTGGTCGGTGTGCCACACAATCCCATTTCATAATATATAAGTAGTCGGCGTGCCACACGATCCCATTTCTTTCAACACAATACATAAAATAATCCCAGCAAGGGAACAAGATAATATAATAAACTATCCCGGCAAGGGAGATCCAGCTATAACCAAACTTATTCAATTTCTACTTAGCATATTTAAATCGATGCTCAGCCTCAACAATTACCGGCTTCGAGTTTAAAGATTTCCAACCAAGTCCTCATAAACAACAATTTAGAATTTGATAATTTAGCAATTCATGATTCACGGTCATGCTCGACACCGGTGTATAGATACTCGTCACCATGCCTATACACCGTACTCGACAAATAGCAATTAGCAAATAAGACTCTACTCTTATTCCCTCAAACCAAAGTTAGACCAAACACTTACCTCGGTCCAAAAAATAGCAATCAACTCTCCAATACCGCCTTTCCTCTATAATCCGACTCCGAAACAATGGTATCTAGGCATAATTAATTCAATAATATCAATTCGGGATTAACAACATAATCCCATAGCCTAGATATGATTTTTCTAGCATTCTTCTAAAAATACCAAAATTCGGCACCGGTCCCACATGGTCCAAACACGAGGCTCGGACCAAAACCTAGTCACCCATAACCCCATGAATTCAAATATATAATTGGTTTTAAGATTGGACCCCAAATTGAGGTTGAATCACCCAAAATTCCCAAAACCCTAACTCTACCCAAAAGCCTTAATTTTTACTTTGATTTCATGGTTTTACACTTAGGAATTCACCAATTAATGAAGGAAAGTGAAGGAATTAGGTCGGGAATTACTTACCCAAGAGGTCTTGAAAGAGGGGAGCTTCAATGGAGTCCTAAGGCTTGATGGAGAAGGGAGCTCGTGAGAAGAAGTGAAGAAATCCCGTAATGAAATGTTCTGTTTTAAAAAAAAATCACTGGAGCACTTTGGTCTATTCGTTCACGACACAGTGTCACGTTCGCGAAGAGGGGGAAAGGTCAAGGCATCGCGTTCGCATGGTGCTAATCGCGAATGCGTAGAAGAAGGGGCTGGGACTGGCTTGTATGCGAACGTGAGAGAGGACTCGCGAACGCGTTGAAGGGGGAGCCTGGGCATCGCGAACGTGTGGACATGTCTGCGAACGGGAAGAAGGAAGGCAACTAAAGCTATGCGAACGCGTGGCCTGGACGCGAACGCGAAGAAGAAGTTTGTTGTGCAAAAATTGCAGAAAATCTGCCAACTTTCCTAAGTTCAAAACACCCCGAACCACCTCCAAAACTCATCCGAGGCTCGGGGCTCCAAACAAAACACACACACTACATCAACAACATCCTACGAACTTACTCGAGCGATCAAATTGCCAAAACAACATCAAAATCATTGAATCAAGCCACAAAATCATCATTTTTATTTCAAACTTCTTAAACTTCTAACTTTAGATATTTAGGTCCAAAACACGTTAAACGACGTCTGATTTCGATCAAATTTCATAGAAAGCGCTTAACGCATATTTAAGACCTGTATCGGGCGTCAGAACCAAAATACGAGCGTGATACGATCACTATATGATCAAATTTAATTTTTATTTTCCTTAAACATTTTCAGAAAACAATTCAACAGAAAAATTCTTTTACTCGGGTTCTAGACCTCGGATTTTGACTCCGGGCACATGCCCGAGTCCCAAATTTTTCTACGGACCCTCCGAGACCATCAAATCACGGGCCCAGGTCCGGGTCCGGGTCCGAGTCCGTTTACCAAAAATATTGACCGAAGTCAATTTTAATCATATTAATATCAAAATTCTTCAAATGTTTCATAGATTTCACATTTAAGCCTTGCGGCTACACGCCCGAACTGTACATGCAAATCGAGGCAAATTGAAGTGAGGTTTTCAAGGCCTTGGAAGCACGGAATGAATGAGGAAATAGGTGATGACCCTTTGGTTCATCACATACTCTATCTCTAAAACAACCGCTCATCCTCGAACGGACAAAAGAAAGAAGTACCTGAGTCTGGAAATTGATGAGAATAACGGCTTCGCATATCAGACTCGGACTTCCAAGTCGATGCCTCAGAAGGCTGACCTCTCCACTGGACATGCACTGAAGGAAAACACTTCGACCTCAACTATCGAACCTGCCGGCCTAGAATAGCTACCGGCTCCTCCTCGTAAGATAGATCCTTGTCCAACGGGACAGTGCTGAAATCTAACACACGGGCTGGATCGCGGTGATACCTCTGAAACATGGACACATGAAACACTGGATGCACGGCTGACAAGCTAGGTGGCAAGTCAAGTCTATAAGCTAACTCTCCCACACGATCTAGAATCTCAAATGGGCCAATGAACCTAGGGCTAAGCTTGCCCTTCTTCCAGAATCTCATCACACCCTTCATAGGCGATACACGGAGCAATACTCGCTCACTAACCATGAAAGCTACATCTCGAACCTTGCGATCCGCATAACTCTTTTGTCGCGACTGAGCCGAACGAAGCTTGTCCTAAATGATCTTGACCTTATCTAAGGCCTCCTGAACTAAATCTGTACCCAATAACTGAGCCCCTCCTGGCTCAAACCATCCGACTGGAGACCGATATCGCCTACCATACAACGCCTCATATGGAGCCATCTGAATACTGGACAGGTAGTTGTTGTTGTAGGCAAACTCTGCTAAAGGCAAAGCATCCAAAATCAATGACACAGGCTCGAAGCATATCCTCCAATATCTAAATAGTCCTCTTGGACTGACCGTCCGTCTGAGGATGGAATATTGTGCTCAACTGAACCTGGATGACTAACTCCTGCTGAACTGCTCTCCAAAAGCGCGAGGTAAACTACGTACCCTGGTCCGAAATGATAGATGCCGACACCCCATGAAGGCGAACAATCTCCCGGATGTAGATCTCAGCTAACCTCTCCGATGTATAAGTGGCTGCAACAGGAATAAAATGCGTTGACATAGTCAGCCTATCAACAATGACCCAAATAGCATCAAACTTCTTCCGAGTCACAGGAAGTCCAGTAACGAAAATACATGGTAATCCTCTCCCACTTCCATTCGGGAAGCTCAGTCCTCTAAAACAACCCACCAGGCCTCTAATGCTCTTACTTGACCTGTTGTCAGTTCAAACACCGAGCCACATATGCAACAATATCTTTCTTCATCCTACGCCACCAACAATGCTGCCGTAAGTCCTGATACATCTTCGTGGTGCCCGGGTGAATAAAATACCGCGAACTATAGGGTTCCGCTAAGATCAACTCTCAAATCCCCTCGACATTGGGCACACAAACACGCCCCTACAACCTCAAAACACCATCATCGTCTAAGGTCACCTTCCTGGCACCTCCACGCTACACCGTGTCTCTTAGGACACACAAATGGGGATCATCAAGCTACCTATCACGGATACGCTCCAATAATAAAGAACGAGCGGCCGTGCAAGCTAACACTCTGCTAGGCTCAAAAATGTATAACCTCACAAGCCGATTGGCCAAAGCCTGAATATCCAAAGCAAGCGGTCTCTGGCTGACCGGAACATAAGCAAGACTACCCATGCTGGCGGACTTCCTACTCAATGCATCGGCCACCACATTGGCTCTCCCCGAGTGGTACAAAATAGTAACATCATAATCTTTCAAAAACCTCATCTGCCTCAAATTCAACTCTTTTTGCTTGAACAGATACTGAAGACTCTCATGATCAGTGTACACCTCACACGTCACACTACATAGATAATGCCTCCAAATCTTCAATGCATGAACAATGGCTGCCAACTCTAGATCATGAACCGGATAATTCTTCTCGTAGATCTTCAACTGCCTCGAAGCATAGGCAATGACTCTACTATCTTGCATCAATACCGCACCAAGACCAATACGGGAAGCATCACAATAAACTGTATAAGGCCCTGATCCCGTGGGCAAAACCAATACCGGTGTCGTAGTCAAAGCTGTCTTGAGCTTCTGGAAGCTCGCCTCGCACTCATCTGACCACCTGAACTGGGCACCCTTCTAGGTCAATCTGGTCATCGGGGCTGCAATAGATGAAAACCCCTCCACAAACCGTCGGTAGTAACCTGCTAACCCCAAGAAACTCCAGATCTCTGTAGTTGATGATGGTCGAGGCCAGTTCTTGACTGCCTCAATCTTCTTCGGGTCCACTTGAATACCATCTGCTGAAACGACATGACCTAGGAATGCAACATAACTCAACCAGAACTCACACTACAAAAACTTGGCGTATAACTAACTATCCTTCAGAGTCTGAAGAACCACTCTGAGGTGCTACTCATGCTCCTCCTGACTGCGGGAGTACATCAGAATATCGTCAATGAAAACAACCACGAACAAATATAAATAGGGCATGAACACTCGGTTCATCAACTCCATAAATGCTGCTGGGGCATTGGTCAACCCAAATAACGTGACCGAAAACTCATAATGCCCATACCGAGTGCGAAATGCTGGAAGCTGCCATAAACTCGAGGGAATATCTGACAATGTGCCTTGGATCACTACAAGCATGGCAAGACCTCCTCTGTTACGTATGAGCACCCCTCAATCTCGGGCAAACCCTCATGTTGTGACCATACTCACCGCACTCATAACATCTACACGAACGCTGCAGTTGAAGGAACTGATGCTGACCCTGTCGACCTGAATGACCACCTGAAGTACCATGAGTGATCTAGAGAGCTGACTGAAAAGGCCTAGGAGGATGGCCTCCACCATAATAACCTCTACCTCCTGACGAGGTACCACTGAATCTGCCTGCGTGACGGGGCCTCTTATCCGACCTATAACCGCCTCGCTGTGGTAGGACCGCCTCAACTCTACGGCCCACATGGGCCGTCTCCTGAAAAGTGATCTCACTCCAGGCCTAAGCCAGTGCACCCGAATGATCGGCCACCGCTGGCTGAACTCCTGGAAGCAAACCTGCTCGAATGACACTCTCCGTGAAGCCTACCAATCCGACTAGAGCATCCTGAAGAAATGAGATGGCAATGAACCCCTCTGGGACCTGAGCTGGGCCCAGCAAGACTGCTGGGGCTGGCACCTCTTCCTCCAAATCAACCTCAGGCTCCGCCACTGGAGCTGCTGCTGGGGGCTCGGACTGCTGGGCGGTAGAAGAGGAAGCACGTGTTCTTGCCATCTCCGGAGGAACATAATAGAAATTCAATCGGTACTTGAGAAATAGAACCACACGACAAAAAAGAACCAATGCAAAACTATCCTAACTCTGTAGCCTCTGGGGATAAATACAGATGTCTCCGTACCGATCCCTCAGACTCTACCGAGTTTGTCCGTTAGTTGTGAGACCTATGTAACCTAGTGCTTTGATACCAACTTGTCACGACCTGGATTTCCCACCCTCGGGAGTCGTGATGGCGCCTACTAATAAGATATACGCGAGCCAATTATCAATTACCTCTTTTAACGAACTGCGATAATATTAGAAATAATGAAACATTTAATAATAAAGGGGAAGTCTCAAACATAGTTAACTGAAAGAAATGCGGAAGTATAACAAATCCTCTACCCAAGACTGGTGTCACCATACTCACGAACGTGTAGAGAATACTAAATACAATGTTTGAATGAAACATAAACTGTCTACTTCGGTACAAATGATAACAAACTGAATAAAATAGGAAGGACTCCGGGCCTGCGGACGTCAGCAAGGCTACCTTGGATGTCCCTGGACTGGAAGCTCGCTCCCAGTATGCTACTGCTACTCAAATACTGCTCCAACACCTGGGTCTATGCAAAAAGATGCACAGAGTGTAGCATCAGCACAACCGACCCCATGTGCTGGTAAGTGCCTGGCCCAACCCCGGCGAAGTAGTGACAAGGCTAGACCAGACTACCAGATAAATCTGTGCAGATATATATACAAGTACAACAAAATAATAGCGGAAAGTAAACAATTAAAACTGGGAGGGAAACATGCTTATAGGGTAGCAGATAAAACGAAATACCAAG
>MU725543.1:3135-16110 GCA_026770625.1 Nicotiana glauca
TCGATTCGGGATTCAACCGGTGACTTGGGACACCATAAATCTCCCAAGTGGCGACTCTGAATCTTAATAATAAATCCCGTTTCAATTGTCCTTTAATTGGAAAAACTCCCTTCTACCACGCCCTTCGCTGGGTGCGGTAGCGCCAAAAGGAGGTGTGACATGTGGCACCGACGTTCTTTAATCCGAACAACATTATGCTATAACAGTAGGTGCCAAATTTGGTTATGAAAGAAGTCTTCTCTTGATTGTCCGGGTCCATCCAAATTTGGTTGTACCCGAAGTAGGCATCGAGAAAACTGAGTATCTCGTGTTCGTCCATTGCATCGACCATTCGATCGATATTAGGCAAAGGGAAAAAATCCTTCGGACATGCCTTGTTTAGATCCTCATAATCTACATACATCCTCAATTTATTTTCTTTTTTAGGCACTACCACTATGTTAGCTAAACAATCTGGGTATTTAACTTCCCGGATGGAACCTATTTTCAGAAGTTTGGATACCTCGTCCTTGATGAATGCATGTTTGATCTTAGACTGTGGCCTTCTCTTCTCCTTAACCGGATAGAACCTCAGATCCAAGCTTAACTTGTGAGTAGTTACCTCCGGTAGGATCCTTGTCATGTCAAGATGGGACCAAGGAAACAATCGACGTTAGCTTTAAGAAAATTAATAAGTTTTTTCCTGAGCTCGGGGGGTTAGTCCCGTGCACAAGTATACCTTTCGATCTGGTAGGTGCTCGATCAATATAAATTGCTCCAACTCCTCGAGTGCCGATTTGGTGGCATCGATGTCATTGGGTGCTATGAATGATCTCGGGACACTGTTATCGTCCTTATCATCTGCTGCATTCTCCTTCTATTTTTCTAGCTCAGCTGAGGCAGATATCATTGATTGCTATTTAGTTTCTTCATTTTTGGTTGGTTCCGAGCTTTTTGATGTTGAAACCGCGGGCACTGGGATCACTTCATTGACAACGAAATTTCCCTTACAGCTGGTTGTTCTCCATATACCATTTTGACTCCCCTGGAGTGGGAAATTTCAGCGCCTAGTGTAAGGTCAAAGGCACTGCCCTTATATTGTGGACCTACGGCCTCCCGAACAATGCATTGTACCTCATATCCCCTTTGATCACGTAGAACTTTATTTCTTGGGTGGTTCTGGTAGTGTTTACCAGTAAAGTTATCTCACCTTTCATGGTCTCACACGCCATGTTGAATCCATTTAATACCCAGACCGCCGGTACAATTTGATCATGTAACCCAATTGCACTATGACCCTCGATCTGATGATGTTGGCTGAGCTACCTAGATCAATCAATACACGCTTAACCCGAGATTTATTGATAAGTACATATATTATCGGTGCATAGTTGTGAGGTTGTACGATGCCCTCGGCGTCTTCATCGCTGAACGAGATAGCTCTACCCATGATGTAATCCCGAGTGCATCTTTCCCCCGTGATAGACACTTTAGTGCATTTGAGGCCCCTGGGGGGCATCGATTCCCCAATGATCATGTTGATTACGTGATGAGGCTCCTCCTGCTCGACATGTTTGTTGGCATCGTTGTTTCTAAAGTGGTTTTTGGCTTGCTTGCTTAGTAATTCTCGAAGGTGTATACTGTTGAACATCGAGCAATTTCTTATCTTAACTATCGGCAATCTTCAGTTCGATGACTGTGAGTACCGTGGTACTTACACATCAAATTAGGATCTCTCTAGGTAGGGTAGGATTACAACGGTCGAGGCCACTTGGTCTCTTTGATGCGACCTATGGCTAACACTATGATTACAGCGTCCACGTTGAAATTATACTCTGATAATCTTGGTGCTTCCCCTACTCCCGAGCGATATGTCAAACCTGCTTTTGCTCATCAGGCCATGACCGCTCGGTCCTCGATCATTTATCTTCTCGTTCCTTGTCGAATGGTGCTCAGATCCGTTTCCCCTCTGATCCGTATTGTATGGCTGTTATTGGTTTTAGACCGACCTTGTCTCCCGATCAATGGCCCTCTTGGATCTGTCATTGGTTCTGATGGGGTAAACGGATCCCAAAGGGACCCTGATCTTCGACTGATATATGTTGTGGGTGACCACTAGGTACTCCACGAATTTTTGTTTTAACTGTTGAGAGGCCACAGAACTTCGGGGTTGATCCCTTTAGTGAATGCTGAACGACCCAATTATCCGCAATTAGTGGCATGTCCATTCGTTCCATCTGGAATCTCGACACGAACTCCTTGATCATCTCGTTATCCCTCTGTTTGACCTTGAATAGGTCTGAATTCCTGGTATCGACCTTGATGGATCCGGCATAAGCCTTCACGAAAACATCTACAAGCATAGCAAACAAGTCGATAATTCGGAGGCAAGTTGTGATGCCATATCATTGCTCCCTTGGACAAGGTTTCCCCAAACTTTTTCAGCAACACCGACTCGATTCCATCATCTTCTAAGTCGTTCCCTTTGATCGCACATGTATAGGAGGTTACATGATCATTTGGATCTATGGTCCTATTATACTTGGGAATGTCGGGCAATCGAAACCTCTTGAGGATTGGCTTCGGTGCTACACGCGGGAGGAAAGGGTTCTGAATAGACTTTTTGGTGTCTGATCCATTCAATATTGGATGCGCTCCCGGGATCTGATCGACCCTGGAGTTGTACGTTTCCACCTTCTTGTCATTAGTCTCAATCTTTTTCTCGCCTGACTCCACCCTTTTTGTCAGTGCTTCGAGCATCTTCATCACCTCGAAAGTTTCCCTGAGTCTGAACTCACCCGGCTCCACGACAACTTTTTCGTCCCTTCGAGTATTTTCCCGGGACTATTCGAGTTCGACCCTATTAGGGGCGTGGCTTTGGTTGTGCAACTGTGCTATCACCGCTTTTTGGGCCTGCAATATTTCAAAAATCAACCGTAGGCTCACCCCATAACCTTCACCTTCGGATGCTTCTCGAGCCGCTGGCCGGGTCCCCTACGAACATTGTTCTCGATCAGTTGGTAAATTGATTTTGATGGCCACCTGCGAGTTAGCATCAACCGGGTCGGCGACTAAGACACCATTGGGATAGACGGGAGACACATCATTACTAAGCATCGCGTTATTATTGTCGTCGTGATGGCCTGACTCAACGTCAACGTTCTAGTGAGCAGACTGAGAGTTTGACATCCTTAGGCTAACCTGAAATCAAAATTTCAAAGAACAAGCGTAAAATAGGGTGTGTTATGGAGATTCGTATCAAATTACCACTATTATCCTTAGCCTCACGGTGGGGCGCTAAACTGTGTTTCTCCAAAAATGAGTAACAATTAAATTTGTATGCAGTTTAAGGGATATGTAATTTACTTCAATACGAATAGTTAAGAACAACAAGTAAATAAGTTAATAAATGATCAAACCAATCGCAATGTGATAACCAAGCCTAATCTTAGGTTGAACAGTGGAATTTGTCCTTGATTGGACCTTTGGTACGAGCTCGGTCGCGAATAAAGAAGAGAACAAATGAAAAACACTATGAGCAATAGCTAAAAGACAAAAGTAAACTTTGTGTTGCTTTGATTTGCGTATTATAGTGTGTAAGGATGAAAGAAACCTTCCCCTTTATATAGTAGGGGAATTTCAGTTCTAGTGCAAGTCTAAATAAGGTAAAAATCTTCTTTTTTCGGTATCTACTAGGTGTGATTCGCGCCGTAATATCTGGTTGAGGACGAACATTACAGCCCTCTACTCGTCATGTATAACTGTTCTCCACGTTTCTCGAGGTCCAGAGGCTATACTTGTTCTAGGTCCGTTACTTCACCGTGCCCGATCTTAGATACATCGTTCACTTCTCCCAGGTTTCGATACGAGGTATTCTTGGGCCTCGACTATAATCATGTCGAACAGTGTTTCCCCTTTGTTTCCTCATCGGGAAATCGGGAAAAGTTCTGCCCCGATTTTACCCCTATACAAAAATTGTAATTATGCAGTAATGCGTAAACTAAAAAGTTCCAACTACTATACTCTAAACTTGCTTTAGTCTTCACCAAGACTAGAAAAATGTTTGTTTTCATTCATAAGACTGGAGACAAATATAGAAAGATCACAAAGCAGAAATACTCTCTAAGAGGGCGTCTGATTTTACTCTTTACGTATTTTTCCATTTCATTTTAATGATGATATTTGATTGGATATGAGGTAAAAAGTAAAATAAATTTTTTGTCACATAATAAAGGTATATTTAAACTTGTTATTTTAAATATATTGTGATATTTTTGTGTCTAAAAAATGTTATAAATGTTAAATTGAGAAGTTTAAATTTTAGAGTGTTTCCAAATAAAAGAATGTATCATTTTTTTTTAAAACAAACTAAAAATGAAAGGATATCATTTAAAATGCAATAGAGGTACTAAACAACTCAAAATTCCATAAATTCATAGAATATTTCACAAAAGATCAAAGACATCAAATATTATCTTTCTCAAGTCGTCAAAGTAATTTATATGTGTTCTTTCTTTGCACGAAGATCAAATACTTGCCAAGACAATATTCATCATCTTACGTCCGACAAATACGATGTTTAAGCCCTCGAATTACGGTAAAAAATCCAGCCAAGGAAATAAATGGAATTGTATCCACAAAGATTCATCAATAAATTAATTTTCTTTAAAAAGGCCATTATGATATATGCTTTTGGATTGAACTATTTTAATATTAAAAATTATAACAACAACAACAACTACCCAGTATAGTCCCATAAAGTGGGGTCTGGGGAGGGTAATACGTACACAGGCCTTACTCCTGCCCGAAAGGGCAGAGAGGCTGTTTCCAATCGACCATCGGCTCAGGAAAAGAAAACAAAAAACAAAAACAAAAATAAAAACAAAAATAAAAGAGCATTAGTAACTCCAGCAGAAATCACATAAATAATTAACTAAACAAAAAACCATAAATAAAATGGCATGCAATAATATCAACTAGTAACTACCATAAGGGGGCACAATACAATACACAAATCATCTATGGAGAGCCCTACCAAACCCCACCCAGCCCCGGAAAGAAGTACGAAAAATTCTAGAAGCTCCTATCCTACAACCCTGATATTAGATCTCCAGGCTTTCCTATCGAGGGCCATGTCCTCGGAAATCCGCATTCTAGCCATGTCCTTCCTAATCACCTCACCCCAATGCCTCTTAGGCCTCCCTCTGCCTCGACTCGCGCCAACCACCGCCAGCCACTCACAACTCCTTACTAGGGCATTAGGGTTTCTCCTCCGCACATGCCCAAATCACCTGAGTCTCGCTTCTCGCATCTTCTCATCCACTGGGGACATCCCCACCTTC
Organism: Nicotiana glauca; assembly: GCA_026770625.1. Classification (NCBI taxonomy): domain Eukaryota; kingdom Viridiplantae; phylum Streptophyta; class Magnoliopsida; order Solanales; family Solanaceae; genus Nicotiana; species Nicotiana glauca. The sequence continues at coordinate 8,457 of MU725543.1, forward strand.
TCCCGAATAACTTCATTCTTAATCTTATCTAACCTGGTGAGCCCGCACATCCACCTGAGCATCCTCATCTCCGCGACCTTCATTCTCTGAACATGAGAGTTCTTCACCGGCCAGCACTCCGCCCCATACAACATGGCAGGTCTAACCACAGCTCTATAAAACTTCCCCTTGAGTTTCTGTGGCACTTTCTTGTCACACAAGACTCCTGATGCAAGCCTCCACTTCGACCACCCCGCCCCTATACGGTGGGTGACATCCCCGTCTATCTCTCCGTCCCCCTGAATCACTGACCCAAGATATCTGAAACTGTCCCTCTTGGCGATGACCTGAGATCCAAGCTTCACGTCCCTGCCTACTTCGCTCGACTCGGCGCTAAACTTGCACTCCAGGTATTCTGTCTTAGACATGCTTAGTTTGAAACCCTTAGACTCGAGAGTCTGTCTCCAGACCTCCAACCTCTCGTTAACACCGACCCTCGTCTCGTCTATCAAGACTATGTCATCAGCAAATAGCATACACCAAGGCACATCCCCTTGAATATGGTAAGTTAGAGCATCCATCACCAAGGCAAATAAGAGAGAGCTAAGCACAGATCCTTGATGAAGCCCCATAACCACCGAAAAATGGTCTGAGTAGCCACCCACCATCCTAACCCTAGTCTTAGCTCCATCGTACATGTCCTTGATCACTCTAATGTAGGCTTCCGGCACGCTCTTCGCCTCCAGGCACCTCCATAGCACCTCCCTTGGGACCTTGTCGTACGCCTTCTCCAAGTCGATAAATACCATGTGCGGGTCCTTCTTCTTATCCCTGAACTGTTCTACCAATCTCCTAACAAGGTGGATAGCTTCTGTAGTGGAGCGACCCGGCATGAAACCGAACTGGTTTACGGATATAGATGTCATCTCCCTCACCCTCGCCTCGACCACCCGCTCCCAGACTTTCATGGTGTGACTTATTAATTTGATACCCCTATAGTTATTGCAACACTGGATATCCCCTTTGTTCTTATACAATGGGCACCACTGTACTCCACCTCCACTCCTCCGGCATCCTCTTAGTCCTGAAGATCACATTGAACAACCTGGACAGCCACTCCACTCCTGACCTACCCATGCATTTCCAGAACTCCACCGGGATTTCGTCTGGCCCGATCGCTCGACCCCTACTCATCCTGCGCAAAGCCCCCACGACCTCCTCCACCCTAATGCGCCTGCAGTACCCAAGGTCTCTATAACACTCTGAATGCCCCAGCTCCCCTAGCTCTATGTCTCGATCCCCCTCCTCGTTAAGCAGGTCTCGAAAGTACGCCTGCCACCTCTGCTTGACTCGGGACTCCCCCATCAGAACTCTACCATCCTCGTCCTTGATGCACCTAACTTGGCCTAGATCCCGCGCCTTCCTCTCCCCCACTTTAGCCAACCGGAATAACTTCCTGTCCCCACCTTTCTCCCCCAATTCCTCGTACATGCGACCAAACGCCGTTTTTTTAGCTTCCGTAACCGCCAGCTTCGCTTCCTTCCTCGCCACCTTATAATATTAAAAATTATAATACATAGTAATTTAAGTGTTCATTGGAGCAAGTAAATAAAATTTAAAATTAAGATAATTGTAAGTTAATGACTTCAGTCCCATTTTGACGAAAAACATTTTCCACTGTTTTGATAAAAAGAAAGCTTTTTCGTCTCCCCAAAGTACCAAACACACCCCAAATTTCTTCACCGATCTCTCTCTCTCTCTCCCCCCGGATCTCCTTCTATACCCGTCTAGTACTCCACTATAAATCAGTGGGAATGATTTATAACAAACGTTCAGCCAAGAATTTGGTTAACTGTTCCTAAAATCAAAACTGTTTCGACGAAGAATTTTGATTTGCAACCATGTCAGGTACGATATTCAATTGATTTGCTTACAAATATCCAAATTCTAGATCATGATAACTCTAGGAAAATTTGATGAATTTTAGGAGAAAATGGAGGGAGGATTCGCCGCAGTGGTAGGGCAGCAGTGGTGGTTCTCGGCGACATTGGACGTAGCCCTCGTATGCAATATCACGCTCTTTCCCTTGCTCGTCAGGTACGCCAATTCCAGATTTAAAACGCACCTTTTAATACTCGCACATACACACATCCATCCAAATTAATGCATTTTTTTGACATTTTTAACGTTCTGTTATGAATTAATGTGTTTAGTGTTGAGCGTTAACCTCTGAACCCGAGTTTAATAGTTTCTGACTGGTTATTAGGTTTACGGTGCACTTAGCTAGATTAATTCCCTTTAGCTATAAATTATATGCTATTAAGTTTCTGTAGTTTAATTGCTTCCATTAGGATCAAATGTGTAGTTAGCTGGAATTATGACCATTAGCTATAAATTCATTCAAAGAACATTGTGCAATAGGGTAAAAGTAATTGTTTCTGTGTATATATAAATTTTTGAATCCCCTTGAAATTAATAAAAAACATTTAGTGTAGTGGCAAAAGTGGTTCAGAAATACTGGATGTGACATTTACAGATTTTTCGTCTGGCTCTGCCATTGTGGTCTGCTATCTGTTTGATGACCTTGATTAGGTGGTTTATTTTTGGAAATAGAGCAGAAGAAAAATGTGTGAAGATGTGAATTTCTTTAGTTGAAGTGGTCATTGATTTAAGCTGTATTTATGTTGACTGAGTTCATTTTAGTTGCAAAAAGACTATCTTTAACATACTCTAGAACTGTCGTTCGTGAGACTTGTAGTAATCTTCGATATCACGATATGTAGAATTGTAGACTGATTTTCTTGTTTTGGACTTCCAATCTTATTTATTTGGAGGTTAACATTGTGCTGTTGCGTATGCGTCCATTAATTACTAATGTTATTTTGGTATATCATGGATGCAGATTTGCTGTTGTAAGAGAGAATAGTAAAATCTCTTATCTGTACTAAGTGATTATATATACAAGTGACCATGAGAAAACCACCTTTTTATTTTTCAAAGAAGTGGTTGATTTGATCCAGGGCCCTTTACATTCTTATGTTTATGCATTTATCTTTTGCAGGCTCATCTAGAGGTCGACATTGTTGCATATGGAGGTAAGTGTCATGTAACAACCCAGTTTAAAAGAACAGTTTTATCTGCGTAATGAAGTGAAAAAAGTAAGAGAAGCATTACAGGAGTCTTTCTTAGAGAAGAAGAATGATTTTTTTATTTATTTTTCTTCCATTTCATTGTCCTAGATAATATTGTAACATTACTGGCTCCACTTGATCAATATTTCTTCAGATTTACTATTCTTCTACCATTGCAATCTAAGCACTTTTTGAAAAGACGTGAAACCATTTTCCAGTCATTGTGCATAATTTTGTATTAGTTGATATAAGTGCTTGGTTTAATAATCCAGTACAAACATTATAACTTTTCCTTGACTTTATTCTACCGGGTTGTTCTGATTTTCAGTTTTAATCTTGAGTAGGTTCGGACCCTCATTCTGCTGTAAAAGAGCATAAGTCTGTTCACATCCATGAAATGGTAATCACTGAATGGTCTAGCTGTTGTTGTGGAGTGAAAAACTCATGACAGACATCCTCTTGGGTTGTGTGAGTTGTTTGACTTCAACTATTTTGCCATCATGCAGACACAGTGGCCATCAAATCCTAGAAGCTTGCCAAAGATACTCCGTCCTTTATTGCTCATATTTAAGCCATTGGTCCAGTTTCTTATGCTTCTGTGGTACTTGTGTGTTAAAATTCCGGCACCTGATGTTTTCTTAGTTCAGGTGAGCTATGAAGCTGCGTTAGCTACTTTCATATATCATTACATTTAGTGTCTTTTATTTTTTTAAGAAAAAAAACCAGAAAGCGAAGTTTTTGATATATTGCAAGCCAAGCATTAAGATGAAGGCTTCTTTTCATTCTCAAAGTTAACCAGAACCCTGGTCAACACTGAGGTTGCATTCTCATTGGTGCTTGAACTGCTGGTTCTTCCTTAGTTTTCTAACATATTCTATCTGGTGGGGGCTGAGCTTGGCTTTTATTATTATAATATCCACCCAAGTGCTTAAGGCATGTCCAATTAGTAGTTGAGGATTCATCAGGCACAAAACTAAAGTCTTCATGACCTATATGTTCAGTGAGATGTTCAGGTCACTTGATTTGATGTACTTGAGCTTTAATTACATAAATTAATACAGAATTTCTCTTTTTCCAGAATCCACCTTCTGTTCCTACACTGGTTGCTGTAAAATTGGCCAGCTGGATTAGACGTTCTGCATTCATTATAGATTGGCATAACTTCGGATATACTCTTCTAGCATTGTCTCTCGGGAGAAATAGTCGGTTTGTGGCTTTGTATCATTGGTAATTTGTTCATCCTCGTAAGTTATAATACTCCATTTGGGTTTAGCATCTGGTTTGTGAACTGTGCAAGTAAAACAAAATTTGGATATTTGGATAGGATTGAGAAGCATTTTGGGAAAGTGGCTAATGGTTCCTTGTGTGTGACGAAGGCAATGCAACATGAATTGGCTCAAAACTGGGGAATTAGGTAGGCTATTGAGTTACTTGGAATATCTAACATTCTTATTTTCTTTGTTTATTGACTTGTGCATCATCTTTTGTACTTTCTGGATTTCCAGTGCCACTGTTCTGTATGATCAGCCTCCTGAATTTTTCCGACCTGCTTCTTTGGAGGAGAAGCACAAGGTGAATTATCTAGTCCACAACTTCCCTAAGATTATACATACTTTATAATTTAATCTTCAAGTGTCAATTGCAGTTGTTTTGTAGGATTGATAAGAGTCTGAGAGCGCCTTACAGCCTTCAAGATTGTCTTAGCAATGGTACTGTAATGAGAATTTCCAAGTGATGTGTTGTTTGTGATGAAGAATTGATATGAATATGGCATTTTTGCAGAGGTACTAACAACAGACAATGACAATCCTAATGTAACTCTATTTACAACTCAGACTGGCTCAGATATTTCCTTGAAGTGGAACAGACCAGCGCTCATCGTAAGCAGTACGAGCTGGTGAGTTGTTTGTAAACTTAATTTAATATCCTATTGTGTTCCGACACAGTGAACCTTCTCTTTTTTTTTTTTTTAATCACAAATTTTATCCTCATACCTTTCTTCTTGGATACCTTTTGCCTTAATCTTCATCCTGGTTTTCAGAAAATCAAAACTTGATAGTGGTGATCTACAGTGTTAAGTTGTCTCACATTTGTGGGATGTGGGGTTGGTCTCCTTACATGGTCTTAAGCAATCCTCACCTCATGAGCTAGCTTTTTTGGTTGAGTTAGGCCGAAGGTCCATATCTTTACATACAGCAAACTTGAACTTAATCGCTATCGGTTCAATGTTTCTGAATATCAAGAAATTATGGGTCAAAGATGATTGGCCAAAACAAAAATCAAACAGATAATGGAAGAGTTCTGTCTCTTATTTGTACCATGTGCTGGAAGATTCTGTTTCTTATTTGAACCATGCGGTCATGCTCCTATTTCAAAATGCAAAGATGGTAAAACAGTTTCAGCTATCGGTGATAGATACATGACATTATAGTACTGATTTGTAGGACACCGGATGAAGATTTTAGCATTCTCCTAGAGGCAGCACTAATGTATGATAGAAGGGTTTCTGCATTACTGAACGAGGATGACCTAAAGAGGGAGGAAGTTCTCTGGCAGGAAATCAAGGGTGGGAAGCAATACCCTAGGTTATTATTTATAATTACAGGTAGCTTCCCTCATGTGTCAGAGGGATTTTACTTCTTATTTTGTTGGCTAACTTTAGCAGACATGTTATTCTTACTCTGGGTTCTTTTGAAGGCAAAGGGCCTGAAAAGGAAAAATATGAACAGAAGATAGCAAAACTCAACCTTAAACGTGTAGCATTTCGTACTATGTGGTTGGCGCCAGAGGATTACCCATTGCTTCTTGGTATGAGAGCTACCGAACTGTGTCATCTTCTTGTGTTCACCTTAAAATTGTCTCAAATCCTTGGTTCCCTTGTATAGGATCAGCAGACCTTGGTGTTTGCTTGCATACTTCCTCTTCGGGTTTGGATCTTCCAATGAAGGTTTGGTTTCCAAATTCTTATAGAGCACAAGTCAATTTTTTCCCGTGCTGCTTAAAACTTCTGTAGGCCTCATTATTGTAATTTTCCTTTCAGGTTGTGGATATGTTTGGCTGTGGATTACCTGTCTGTGCTGTTTCCTACTCTTGGTAAGATGCATGAACACGCATTTCCCTTATTCCTTTTCATTTCCTATGGCCTCGACATTTGAAAGTCCTTAAAAGTATATACCATGAAAAGTTGCATGTTGACCTTTCTTCACTGCCCTTTATCAAGTATCAACGAGCTGGTCGAAGTTGACAAGAACGGCCTACTCTTCTCTTCATCATCGGAACTGGCTGATCAATTTTTGGTAAGCTCCTAAATAGGCAAAAATGGACCTTCTATCTCCTCTTTCTTTGTTCTTTTATGTTAGTTTTACACTGTAGATTTTCTTAGATTCAGTGACACTCAAGATATTGCCACAGCAAAGCCCCCAGGGCTTTGGTCTAGTAGTAAGAGCGCAACATGTGATGTGTGGGTTAGGCGCAGGGATTCGAATGCTGCTGCAGATAGAAGCCTGGTTTTTAAATGGATATGGGTAGAGGGGGGCCATTGTAGTTTCAAACTGCGCGTCACTGGTCCTCCAGATTTCTCGGTAATAAAAAAAGATATTGCCACAGGGAACATTATCAAGTATCGATCCCCTCAAACGATTTATGCTTCATACTTGCATGTCCGGACTTGTTATATACCTTATTCTAGCATTAGCAGTTCCTAGAGTTAACCAGTGAGCTTACATCCTGAGAATATTCTATCTTATTTGCGTAACTGTGAAAACCTGTGCAGATGCTGTTTAAGGGATTTCCAGGTGAATGTGATGAGTTGAAGTCGCTGAGACAGGGAGTATTGGCAAGCAGATCTTCTGTTAATTGGGCTACAGAATGGGAAGAAAATGCCAAACCCTTAATATCCAAGGCAAGTAGATTTTTGCGTACATTTTTTGCAGCTCTTTTTTCCTCCTCCTCAGTAAGATAGTCTTGTTCATTGTGTTGCAAATGGCATTTAGATATCATGTATTTAGATGGCATCTAAACACACCATGCACTATTCAGATATAACTAAACTCGTTTAAGGAAAAAATGTTCTAGTTGTGCACTACTCTTGACGGTCTGGTATTTAATTATGCAGGTTATCTTTGAGAACTCAAGCTGATTTTCAAGTGAAAATTTCAGATCTATTATCCGCGTATCTGAAGGATTTTGGAAGTTATACGCTCACATGGTGTGGGGCTGCACCGAGATAAAGAGGGTCCCTGCTACCCCACCCCACCCCCTCCCAGGCTCCGCAGAGAAACCAATTTTTGTTGCGCTATTAGGATCATTAGTCACATATTTCTATTTTGGTTTTGTCAGAATTGTAGTTGTATAGCTGTAGAAGTGGACACTTGAGGTTTCACTTGCCTTTACCTCTCTTTTTTCTTCTTCTTAGTAGTTTAACTTCGTTGTTTGGAAAACATATACTATGCATTAGGGAAAAACAGGCCTGCAATTTTGACTGGTAAATGGGGTGGCGCAGGCAGTGAAATTTCATTCCCTCCCCCCCCCCCCCCCCCCCCCCC
>MU725544.1:0-40073 GCA_026770625.1 Nicotiana glauca
CATTGAAAGATATGTGACGACATACATGAATATCAAGGCACTTTTCCTCGATTTCCGTATAGGGTGAAGCATTTTTTTCATCACGAATGGTGATATGATATGATGACCCCACACTTTCTTCATCTTCCTTTCGTTCCTTAGTGTAGACTATGGTATGAGCCTTTGCTTTGAGGACCTCTCCACACGAAACTACAAGTTTTGTCTCTCGCCTCATTCTAGAAGGAATCAGACTTGGGTAGTCTGTGGTCAAAATCTCCTTTTTAAGGGAGATAGGTGCTCCAATCCTTCCATTATTTCCATGGCGCTTGTTTTCCTTCTTCAGTGGTCCCAACCTGTCAAAGACTGAGGTCCTTGGTTTTGTAAGTCGGTCAAATACAGAAGGCTTGTTATTAAGCATCGTAGACACTTCTTTAGCAGTAATGTAGTTACAACTTGCCCTTTTAATGGAGATACGGATTGGCGGGGGTTGTTTGTAACCCAATCATTCACGTGATTGCTTTAGTGGGTACCCTTTCTCCATCATCGTCTTCTGAGTAGGGTTTGAAGCTTCAGGCGGGAGCTTTCCCAACTTGGATGGTTCGTTGGGATCATATCCAGCTTTTGCCAACAACTTGTAGGTGTTTGGGTCAAAGCCCTCATTTGTGCGCTTTGTAGGAAGTGCTAGATTTGGAAGCGAATTGTGGCTTGATGATCTGACAAACCCTTTGAGCAACTTTGTAGATGACTTGATTGCGTCAATTCGCTTGATAGGAAGGGTCAAGTCTCCTAACACCTTACCTAGTAGTTCAAAAGATGGATTTTCGGCCTTCCTTGCCTTTGGGACATAGCAAAGAATAGGAGTCACTTTCTTACTTGAAGATGCCTCGTTCATCTTGTTCCTATCATGAAACACCTGATCTTCTTCAACTGTAATATTTTTTTTGCTAGTTGTTGCATCAACCTTCTTTGCAACACTTTTGGTCAATATCACATCATCCACCTTAACTTCCTTTGAGACGTAATTCTTTAAGTAGAATTTTGCATCGGCAAAGTATGATTCAGCCTCGGTAAAGGGCTTATCATCGGCAATTATCTTCTTTTCGACCCCACCTTCGCAGTATTTCAAGCACTGATGGTAGGAGGATGAAACCACTTTGTTCTCGTGTAGCCATGGCCTTCCTAACAAGATATTATATGAGGTTTTTGCATCGATCACGTGTATCCATGCACTCGAATGCAAATCTCCCATATCTATCTCCAATTTAATAGCCCCTCTTGATTGAATCCTTGGATCATCACACGACTTTCACATAGTTCATCAGTTGGTATGCCAAGCTCTTTGACAGTACGAATTGGGAGAATATTGACACCAGACCCGTCATCGATCAAGATTCTACTTATTCTCTGTTATCGCACAAAGCCAACCATAAATAGGGGCGATTATGGGATGTTTCACCAAGCAAAAGATCATCATCAGTAAATGTGATTTTTGCATCATAAATGTCCACTACTTCAGAATTCCCAGTGAGTTTTTCAGGCAGGGGAGGTGGCAGCAATGATGGATCCTCTTTATTTGTTTCTTCTTCATCTATCTTACAACATGGGGCCTTGATATATTCACAGGAAGTTTGCGGGTGTAACCAGATTAGCAGTAATTCCTCCAATGTCACTGGATTACGTAGACTTTGATAATGATTCTCCGCCATTTTTATTTTCTTCCAGTTCTTCTTTATCATTTTCTTCTTAGGTCTTTTTACCATTTTTACCCTATTCAACTGCTTATTTGACTCCCTTTGTGAATTTATCTTGTAACATCTCCACCGAGTCACAAGAATCCAACCTTCATCATCAGTTTGATCATCACGTGATTCACTTTTCTCTTGAGATCTTTCCCCCACTATTGGTTTATACGCCATAGGGGGAAGCAATGGTTTGCTCAATGGTTCGGCCAACTTTATCCTGTAAGGATGTTGTCTTCAAACTTTGTTTCTTACTCACTTTTGTAGTGACCTTTAGTGGCAAGGCATTAACATACATTGATTCCTTGCGCTCAGACTTCGGCAAAAACTTGCCTCCTTTCTTTATTTCTTGTTTGTCCTTCACTTTGCGAGGTTCATAAACAGGTGGCCCTTGATTTCCACTAGAATACATACTTAGCTCCATATCATGATCACGTGTAGCCAATTCTTTAAAAGACTTAGGCTTGATACCCTGCAGGATGTAGAAAAGTCCAAAATGCATCCCTTGGATACACATTTCTATTCCAGAAGCTTCACTAAGTTTGTCTTTACAATTGAGGCTCGCATTCCTCCATCGATTGATGAAATCAACAACTGGTTCATCTTTCCATTGACGTGTGTTTGTGAGTTCAACGATGCTTACGGTTCGCCTTGTGCTATATAAGCGGTTGAGAAATTCATGTTCAAGTTGCTCCCAGCTATCGATGAAACCAGCCTCAAGATCAGTGTACCAATCAAAAGCATTTCCTTTTAAGGAACGGACAAACTGCTTGACAAGATAATCTCCATAGGTTCCAGCATTATTACAAGTTTCAACAAAGTATGCAATGTGTTTCTTTGGATTCCCTTTACCATCAAATTGTTGAAACTTTGGGAGTTGATAACCTGCAGGCATATTCAAAGTATCAATTCTCGCAGTATATGGCTTTGCATATGCGAGAGAAGACTTTTCAGCAACATCGTACTTATCTTTGATGGTTCCCATAATGAAGTCCTTCAATTGGTCAATGGGAATAACCCCGTCGGATGAAATCTGAAATTCTTTAGGAGTTGTTGTCTTCCTTGCAGATGAGTCTCCCTTATCTTGCATCATTGGGAGCTTCTAGGTGCATGGCTTGAATCTCCCTCCATCATGCTTTCAACTCTATATGTCAGCTTGACAATTTGATTATCTTGATCTTGCCTATGCTTCGTTAACCCTTCAATTGCCTTTGTTAAATTTGCGAGTTGTTCTTCAACAGTTGAGGTATTAGTCACCATTGCTTGGATAACCATTGTGGATGGTGGAGCAAAGCACGGATTTTCTATTATACCATACTTTTAGTGGAACAACTCACGTGGAGTGCTTGGAGCAGATCCAGTGATCAAGACATTATCATCACCCAGTGTGATAGTGTTCTTAGATCTAGAAGGGCTAAGTAGAGCCAATGTCTTTTCAACTATTTTAGCAATGTTCGCTCCTTCTTCCAATTCAGTTGGAAATGATCTTGCCTCCTTTGAGGATTGAAGATCAAAGATAGGAACGGATGCAGACGACATTTGAAATGCTTTTTGTCCCAGCAAGTTTGCTTTGTTCCTAATGATAGGTCCTACGCTTTTCACAGTAGCATCCAACAAGTTTTCCACATCAGATGAAAACTTGGAGTCTGTAGCCTTAGCAGTAGCGAGTTTGAAGTTGATCTTCTTAGGAGACATTTTTATATTCTTGAAATTTGGTAATTTGAAGAGATTAGAGGTAGAGATTGTCCCACTGGGCGTGCCAGAAATTTGTAAGAACAAATTTTCGCGTCGAGAAAATAAGTAATCAAGACTGGAAAATTGTGTAACAAATGTAGTATTTGATTTTAATAAATGCAAGATTTACAATCTCTATGGTATTCCTCTGATTCTTCAAGAATGTAAAGTATATTGATGAACTTGATTTTGATTTGATTCAAGGGCTTGTAAAGCTTGATCTTGAATCTCCTCCTTGAACTTGAATTTTTGCTTGATCACGAACAAGTAATTTTATCTTGAACGCCTTGGTATTTGATTTGGCTTCGTTCTTGATCTTGAACTTGAACTTGAACTTGTAGCTTGAGTACTTGAGCTTGTCGCTTGAATGCTTGAACTTGTAGCTTGAGTGCTTGAACTTGTAGCTTGTAGAGAAATCTGCGGTGTTTGATCAACGAGCTCTCTGCTTGCTTCTTGTTCTTAATTCTGGTGTCTTCTAGCTTTATGAAAACCTCTATTTATAGTTGTAGGGGGTGGTGTAGCTCTACGATTTAATTGGTCTGCTTGAACTGACCAATACCATCCAGACACTTGGCATGATTTAATTGGCTAATTTATTTGTCTTGGATTGTCATATTACTTGACACGTGGCACGATCTCATTGGCTCATTTATTTGTCTTGGATCGCCACGTCGCTTGGCATGTGTCTTGATTTAATTGGCTCATTTATTTATCTTGGATTGCCACATCACTTGACACATGGCATGATTTCATTGACCTTTTAGTATGACTTGGCATGCCTTGTCATTTTGACATGTGGCATGATCCTATTGGCTCTTCCGTTTGACTTGGCGTGCCACGTCATTTGACACGTGGCACCAAATTGGGCCTCTAGGAAGATGACATCTTGGGCCTAATGAATTGGGCTCATCACTTTAGCCCAATTAAATGGGCTAGCCCAATGGATTAAGACTATATATATATATATATATATATATATATATTCAAACTTATATAATTAATTCAATTATATTAGCCCGTAATATTTATTTGGACTAGTATAATTAAAATATAATCCAAATTATTTATTGAATTTAAATTCAATAAATTTTACATGCCTACAAATACATAAAGTACCCATCAAACTTATCCGAAAAAAACTATTTACACATTTAAACTTTACGGGCGATATTTTACCCCACTATTCTAAACTTAAGTGAATTTAATACCCCTATGCGCAAAACGTGTAGTTCACGTTGTAGCTGCGCGTGAAAGCAAAAAAAAAAACTTAAAACTAATTTAGTGGTCCAGGTGTCACTTTCTAATAGGATATTATAACTAATTAACTTAATATTATTTTTTCCTCTTTTCTTTTTCGTTTTTTCTTTTTTAACATGAAAATATTATGTTAAAAAACAATTTTTTTTTCCTGTTTTTACAAAAATCATTTTTCCAGTTTTTTCAAAAAGAAAATCTTTAAAAAAATTGAAAAACTGAAGAAAAAAAATATTTTTCAAAAACGAAAATATTTTGTTGGAAATATTTTTTTCAGTTTTTAAAAAACGAAAATATTTTGTTAAAACTATTTTATTTTTCAGTTTCTACCATTTTTCAGATTTTACAAAAAACAATTTTTGTTAAAAAACCATTTTTTTAAGTTTTTACAATTTGTTATGCAAAAAGTTTTCAATATCTAAACTGAGTAGATACAATTTTTTCAGTTTTCAAACTGAGTAGATACTGTAAAGATTTTGCAAAACAAATTGTAAAAACTTAAAAAAATAGTTTTTTTAACAAAATATTTTTGTATTTTAAAAACTGAAGAAAAAAAAATTCCAGCAAAGTATTTTTATTTTTGAAAAATGTTATTTTTTCCAGTTTTTAAAGTTTTTTTTTGTATAAACTGATTTTTTTTCTGAAAACAGAAAAAATAAATTTCATTTTTTAACAATTTCTTTTTTTAAACTGAAAAAATTATTTTCAACAAAATATTTTCGTTTTTTAAAAATATATATTTTTTATTTTTTTAAAAAAAAATTGTTTTGTAAAAATTGGGAAAACAAATTTGTAAAAACAGATTTTTTTTTGTTTTTTAACATAATATTTTTGTTTTTTAAAAACTAAAATTTAAAAAAAAATAGAAAAACTGAAAATATGGGACTTTATGGCATCTGTAAACACAACCACCACAAGACTTGGTTCAGTTTTTTAGGGGGGGTATTAAATTCACTTAAATTTAGAATAGTGGGGTAAAAGGTCGCCTGTAAAGTTTAGATGTGTAAATGGTTTTTTCGGACAAGTTTGATGGGTACTTTATGTATTATCTCTTACAAATAAAAAGATCCAAACATATACTTTTTCACTATTTATAAATATAATTCTTATTGGATAAAGTTATAATTACAGTTAAATATTTAAAACATGAAATAAGATACTATTAGAAATTTAATTTAGTAAATTATTACCTTTAATTTTGAAAATAACTAATTAATTCTTTGAATTAGCTAATTAGCAAAAGCACCTGATTCATTACTTTTCCAAAATTGATCATTCATAAGATGAACCAAAAAATTGGTGACCCGATTATAAAATATTAGTTCAACATTAAATTTTTTTGACTTTGTATTGTCAATGTCAAATCTTTAGGGAGTATATGATCAACCTTTTCAAACTCAAATCTTTTAAAGACCAAAAGATTCAATTTTAAATTTGTGTTATTTGACAAATCTTTAAAGAATCGGAATAAAAAAATATCTTATTTTATTTTCACTATTAGGTTAGAGAAATAATAATAACTGTCATAAGATATTTTTACATAAGTTCTCAAAAAATTATAATAAGGCATTTGAAAACTTATGTAGAACGATATATCTTAATTTATTGAGCTTGCTAAATGGGAGCAACTTTTATCATTTTCAGAAAGTTTTCTTTAATTTTTATCTTTATAGAACTTAGCGACATTATCTAATAATATTTACGTGATTTAAAAAAAAAATTATACACATTGATATGTGTACACGCGCAAAGCGCGTACCCTAAGACTAGTAAGATTAAGGATATGTACACGAAATATGACTTTTCCTAATGAACTTATCACCTCGGTTTTTCTAAGTATGATTTATCACTTTTTTACTTTCTTTAAAAATCTATCAAAATGCATAAGTTAGATTCACTTCTTTCCTCGCTTTCCTTCCATCTGGATATATAAATTTAATTCTTAAATGTAGCTACATAAGATTTCATTCCTCGTGCCAAAGAAAAATTACAGGCACATTAACATATCAATGCTCTTCTTCGCACGTAAGTTGCTAAAAAGAAGGCTCAGTGTTCTCCAAATGTACTAGGAGTCCAGGACTTAAAAGATTCACAAAAACAAAAAAATTAGTATATGATTAGCGAAACACTTTTTTGAAATTTGATTTTCCACTAGTATCTTCTATATTATTTGATATATCGATAATATGTATCACACTATTGTCTCTAGGTATTCTAAAATATTTATATCATCATATCAATTTATGTATACCTATGATTGTAAGGTATATTTGCAAAGAACGTGTATTAAAATGATTTGGACTCGTATCTATTTGTGTGTGTTATTATGCCTTGCAAGTTATAACTGATCTCTTCATTTCTAATGGTTCTACATGTTGATCTCAGATGTTGTAGTTACTTGTCATTGTTTAAAAATTACAAGATTATTATTGATGATCCGACACAAATTGAGTTTCTATAAGTGGACAATCATATATATAGACAACTATAATTTGAATATCCGTCAAACCTCCCATGTGTCTTGTTATATTTTTCTTCACCAATCACGCATATCGAGTAACATATTTGATTACTAGTACATATTAACAGAATTTTAATACGACAATTCTCTTATCAAATTAGTTTCTCGATGCATATTCAAATAACTTTTGTATTAGTACTTACATAAGACAAACCTTAAATAGCATTAAATCTACGTCTAGTCAAATGGTGTAACATAAAATCAAACAATTGGAATAACAATGCTCGTATTGGACACGAGTAAGAGTGTTGTAAAGAAATATATGTTAGTGTACGGTATTTGTAAGACAATTTTGGAGAATATAAAAATAACGTATAAACAAAAATGTAAAACAGTAACAGAATTTAATTCGAGCCCACTAAATTCACATTGATTCCTTAAGGAATTTCATCCCCTCCTAGTATTCAAGGTTGTGGATTATTTCCTCCCAGGATAGAATGAATTGCACACTGATGTAGCGATACCTCAAACCCCAGTGTTTGAGCGAACAAAAAGATCGGTAGCAAATCACACTTATTGTTGCTTTCTTTCTAGTTAAAACAATGTAGAAGAAAGGAGGAGAACTCATAAATTCGTTTGGAAAATCTGAGAGAATGATCTGATATATATAGCCAATATGTTGAGACTCTTTAGAAGGCTATTATGATCGTTTAAGCAAAAATGATCATAACGTAAATGGCTATTTACGCAATAATAAAACGGGAATTCAAACCTTATTCTTCTGATACAAAAACGGAAAATGGATGGGAAGGAACTTAATTTTCCATTACAAAAAAATAGAAAACGGACATTGAGGAAACGGATAATTTGGATTTAATATTAATTTTTCGTTTACAAAAAATCATATATTTAATAATACTACGTTAGTATTTACTATTAAAAAATAAATTTGGTCCAAAAAATTGATCAATCAATTGACCAAATCCAAATCCGAAATTGAAAGCCGAAGCCGAAGCCGAAGCCGAAGCCGAAGCCGAAGCCGAGCCGAGCGAGCGACGACGATGACAGTGCGAGGCTTGCCTTCTTCTTAACTCCTTAAGAGCTAGAAGAAGAGCAAATGTATATACACCCATCAAGAACCTTTTCCTCTTCAAATATGGGACAATGTCCCTTTGTCAATAAGGGAATCTCAAATGAAACTCAAATATTTCATTTTTCCTCCATTTCTCGATTGATCATTTGACCAAATCCAAGTCCAAATCCGAATTCGAAGCTGAAGCCAAGTCAAGCGAGCGAGCTACGACGACGGTGCGAAGCTTGCCTTCTTCTTAATTCTTTAAAAGCTACAAGAGCAATTGTTATATACCCATCAAAATATTTTCCTCTTCCAATATAGGACAATGTCCATTTGTTAATGAGGAAATCCAAAATGAAGCTCAAATATTTCATTTTCCATCCATTTTCCAGTCACCCTCTTTTAAACCTATTTTAACTTAAAACCTCAACAATCTCCCACATGAATGGGGAATGGCTGTATCACGGAATATGCATGAAAAATTGTGTGATTTACAAGCAAGGATTAATCGCACCTGGATAAGTAGGTTTCCCTTTGAACTTTCTATAGTGAACTTGTATCGGATATAATCGGTCAATCGATAAGTTTGATATCTTTGAACCTCGAACTTTGGTGTATACCTAGACATCATAAGTCACACAATCAACATTTAACTATCTTTGGTTCTCATTGTTGTGTTCGTTTCAGCCATGTATCGCGCCCCCTTTTTCCCTCCTCGCGGAGAGAGATCCGGGTTTCGACATTCCATGGGGTGTGATAACTCATTTCCCTTTGGGAATTGGGTATTTTAAAGAGTCGCCACCTAATGAGTTATGGTGCGTTAGGCCACCTAGAGTGATTAACTCTTGGATTGGTTTGCATTACCAGAGATTTAGGATAAGGGTTCTAAATAACCTAGAGGGGAAGGTGTTAGGCACCCCTTTTGGTCAACAAATGTGGGTCCCGGCCGAACTTATATTCACAAATTAGTCTGTTTCAAATAAACAGTTGAATCAAATAGGTTTCAAGTAAAGTACGTTGGATAACTCAAGTAATACGATAAAGATTTTAAACAAATTGTAACATAAATATTAGGAAAAAAAGGAATTTTGGTAAATGAGGGAGGTCCTAGGTTGGTTGGCCTATAGGATCACCCCACACAATGTTCGGTAAACACTCCTCAATGAGGGGCTACACGTGATATTAGCGCGTAGTCATCATATCCCGTATGTACCCTTCCCATCCCCTTAGCGGTCCTACAAAGTGAGTGTTTGGTCAGCGATCTCTATTGCGTGCTGCTACCCGTCCCTTCTTAATGGTCCCGGAGGGATTTAGGACCTCTACTTATAAGTAGTTCTAGACAGACCCCTAAGGTTTTTAAAGGTAAAAATTCTAAGGCGACAGGCAAAACAATTAGGACTTTTAGCACATAAAATAAAAGGGAGCAATTAGAGGCTCAAAGTTTCCTCCTCAAACAAGGCACATAAACAGCACGACTCAAACACGGTTAAGGGATTTCTATTAAACAGTATCCTAAGACAGGACGTCTAGGTGAGTATGCAGAAGATAAACAATTTTATTTTTTATAAACTCAGGAGTAGTGACCTTAGCAGTTGCCTTTTTTAAAAAAAAAAAACTGTTAGGATCAGAAAAGACATTAAGCGATAGAAACAATTTCAGAATTGTAGATTTTGAAAATGCCCTACAGGCTTGCCTACATGCGGAGTACTGATGATTCCATTTTTATAGTAAAACAAAGCAGGTTTTGAAACGGACTACTTTAATACCTATAGGCATGTTTTCTAATGATAGATTGAGGCAGTTTTAAATAACTTGTTTCAGGAAATATAAACTACATAATTAAACCAATTCAAAAGTGAACTAAGCATGGACCAAGTTGATTTATTTAGACTAGTTTAGGTTAACAGGCAGATTTTCGAGTATGGCTCCCTATAGGCATGATATCTAAGTTTAATACTAATTTTTAAAGACTTGCAGGCATGGAAACATACATAACACTTGTTATAACAAAATCTGGGTTAAATTCTATAGACATGGCATCTATTAGTGAAGCTGATTTTAAGACATTGAAGGCATGATTTCTATTACAGAATTATTTGAAACATATAGGCATGGTTTCTATCATGGTGAGATAAACATGAAAAGATGTAAAACCCTATAAACATTATTTCTACTTGGTAAGGTAATCAAATTAAAATGTGAAGTCCTATGAGCATGATTTCTACCCGTATTACCCCATAAACATGTAGCTACCCATCCCTTTCACTAGTTACCCCAATATTTATTTACAAGTTATTACGGACCAATGAATGAATTACATAAGTAAATAAGAAAATAAGAAGCTATTCTATAGGGAGCCTTCGTTTAGGCCCAGATTCTTAAAGCCTCCAATGGACTCAAATGCCTCAATTCCATAGACAATGTCAGAGTCTAGGTGCACCAAAGTTTCCTAAGGATCTCAAGGATCCCGGACAGTGCTTATACCTAGACTTGGTAACCAAAAATTAAATAAGTGCAGTGTGGAAGGGCCAGCCTCAGTACGCCAGAGTTCAGAGGGTTCTCAAGGGGATCCCAAGGCAGTACACATACTGGAGGGGGAAGAACTTATTGACTTAGGAGTAAAGTGAAAGTGCTTGACACAAGTTGAATGGTTGTAATGAAAAACTGTATTAAAAAGGAAGTCTATTTGAAAGTAATTTAGTAAAACAACAGAGACTGTTTGAAAAGAGATTGAAGAAATGAACAAAAGTCCAAACATAACACCTTAGGATAGGTTCATACACAGCCAGTTTTCACAGAACCAAAGCAAGTTCAGTAGTCACAAACAGGGGTCAAGGGGTTTGGGGATACATAGAACACTTGATTGTAAACACATGATCAAGCAAAGGTCTAGGAATTGGTATAGACATGCTCAGAAATAGTTGACCAGGCATAGTCACAGACCCAAACATAAAGAACAAACTTGCATATTGGGTGATAGGGATTTGGGGATACATGGTGGTAAACACATAATGGGTAGAAATAATGGGTGCAGACATGTTCAGAAAACAGCATAGGAAGGGGGGAGGGGTAGTATACTGATATTAAGGAAGGGGAATACATAATATGCTAATAATGTAAACATCAATTATAAGTTTCACAACAAAACCAAAAATAGAAGCAAACCAGAAACAGGATAAACTGAAACAATAAAAGAATCATATTGTTGTTGGAATTTTGAATTGAAACTAGAACATACCAGCAAAGAGGACAGTAAGCAAAGTGAAAGAAAAAGAGAACACAATAGTTAGCCTTGTCTTGCAGCCGGCTAACTTAAAGTGGTAGCAAGTAGCACAAATAGAGCAGAAAGTTTTAAGCTTGAGAGATAGGGTTTTCTGAACCAATAGTGTTCGTATGTTGTGTTAATGAAAGACTAAGGTATTTATAGTTTGAAAACAGGTAGCAAATAAGGTAAAAATCAAAGTCCATTAGTAATTAAGGAACCAGAATCAGTCAGTCAGGAAATCAAGGTAATTATTCACCTTAAGTGAAGGGAATTAACTCAAACGGTAAGAACAAGTGATAAATAAGGAAAGAAATAAGTGTACAACTAATAAAGAAAGATTCAAAATTCAATAAGTATATGGTAGACAATTAGGGCTAAGTTTAGAAAACTCTCATTAAGGAAATACTTCAGTAAGAATAAAGTACTATAGCAAATAAGGTAGGAGAATCAGTTAATTTAAATAGACGAGGTAGAAATTTAGGGTTTAAAAGAAGATCTTTCGATCAAACCATAAAATAAGGAATCCAGAATCAATCAAGAGGAAGTTATGATTCAATACTCAACATATAACTGGAGTAAGAGCAACCAGACGTAGCAAACAGGCAGGGTTAACAATATTGATAGAAAGAGCCAATTCTTGAACAATCAAGATGAACATAATCACATAGAGGCGGTGTAAATTAGGCTAATAACTCAGTAAGAACATATTCGAAGCAAGGTAACCACAAAAACTTAACAAGAATCGAGTACTCATGCTAACACACAGAACCAAACAAAGAAAATCTATAAATATTAGGGATTTTAACATAGGTAAGTTGAAAAGGCGGTAAAAATATAGAATCAGTCGAGATATGCAAAGGATACAGTTTAAACACAAAGAATCGATTTAAACAAAGTGTAGAAGAATTTCCGAAAAACCCTAACTTTAGAATAAAGTGAAAACAACTGGAAATCGATGATTCTTGTAAAAGAGATACAAGAACAGTGTAAAACATCGAAGGAACAGACTCAAGTCATTTAAAAGTCGTACAAATCTAGGAGTTGTAAGCAAAAATTAGGGTTTCAGAAGAAACCCGAGTAGACATGGAAGAATCTATTTAGAAACTCAAAGATCGTAAAAAATACAGTGTGGTTTTGCTCGAAATCACACCGGAGTAGCCATGGACAGCCAAATAGCAAATCCTAGATACAAGTCGTCATGGCCCAGGGCCCTTGAAGGCCTCAGAGAAGATGAGCATGGCAATAGAGGAGCCATTGGAGGCTAGGGGTTAAAGGGTGGTTGCCGGAGAAGACCGGAGAAGGGAGGCGATTGAAAGAGGCTAGGGTTAGGTTGAGAGAAGAGAAGGGATGATATGATACAGAGGCGGAGGGGTTTTTGGGAATGAGATAGGGTTAGGGGTTGTAGGAATTAAAAAAGGAAATGAATTATACGGGCCGTTGATCGGGATTTAATTTGTGTTGGACCGGGTAGACGGGTTTAGGGTTTAGGTCGGGTGGTTTAATGTGCAATTGGTCTGGGGTTGGGGTTCGATTTGGTCTACAATTGAAAGCCAATCTTGCTATATTTTAAATAGCCATTTCCCACTATTTAATTTATAATAAACAATAAATAGTTTCTGGAAAATAATTTTATGTACCAAAATAATTTAAAATAGGTATTTAATATTTTAAAATATAGGAGACCAATTTTACGCATATAAAATGTAATTATACATTAAATGGGCTAATATTTTAATTATATGCAATTTAGCTTAAAAATACCAAATGCAATTATAAAAATCCATAAAAAATATATTAACCATATTTTGGCATAATATAGAAATTTAATGACTAAATCAACATAATAATAATTTGGGAAATAATTATTGGGGATATTATAAATAAAAGGGGAGGAAATAAATCAATTTAAATCCTTAAAAATATGGAAAAAATTATAAAAAACCTTGTGCATGCTTATATATGCATGTTTTGAGCACGTGATTTTTGCCCTAAGCAAATTATTTCTAAAATCCAAACAAAATAATTTTTTCTTTATTTTTACAATTTTTGATGTTTTTTGCATTTTTGTATTAATTAGTTGCATAATAATTCATACTAAAAATACAAAAATATGCATATGCATTAGGATTTTTAATTTCACAATTTTTAGCATTAAGGCATTTTAGAACAATTTAAGGAAAATTAAAAAAATAACATCTTATTGTTTTAATCGGAAATTACTATAAAATAGCTATTAAATAAATTTTTAGAATTTAATTAGTTTTAGTTTAATTTCACAATATAATAAAATTAGAAAATATATATAAAATTGGAAAAGAAAAATAGAAATACAAAATACAAAATACAAAAGGAAATACAATACAAAAATACAAGAAGGTAAATAATTTTGGGTTAATTACTGTAAGCCCAAAACAAATACCCATGCCCAGGCCCAAATAAGTCCATACCCGGTCTGCCCCCCATATAACCAAACGACCACGTTTTGGGATAGTTAAATCTAAGCCATTGAAATTAATTAATCCAACGGTCATGGCCTAATCCTGTTAAAAAGGAAACGACGCCGTTTAAGGCGTGGTGAATCTCATCCGTTCATTCTAACTCATCTAACGGTTGAAGTTTATTATTACTCTTTTAATATACCAAAAACCAATTAAACCCTAAAAACATTTCATTCTCTTCTTCTTCCTCTCTAATCAGCCGCCCTCATTTCCTCACAGCCCCCGCCGGAATCCTACGGGCGGGAAACTCTCCCTTCGCCAATCGCTCCCAAAAATACACTATAGGACCACCTTAAACCCCTGATCCCACCCCTCTACTTCTTTTTCTTCAAATCCTTTCCCTTCTGTTTGAATATCCAAAAATGTGTTGCCGGAACCCTAATTCCGGCAAACACAACTTCGTCCAAATTAGCTCAAAATCACACCAAACCACCTCCTGACCACCCTCAACATTATTCTAAAAGTATTGAGTCCAAAAGCCAACTGGATTGTCTCAAACATAAGTTTGAAGTTTCTCCAGTGATTAAAATTCAAGAAATTGATCTCTCCTGTTCTTCTTGAAGTCTGAAAGACTGTCCAGTAAAAAGAAAGACTAAAAAGCTAATTTCCTTTTCTTTTTTCCATTTCTCTTATCTTTTTTGCATGTGTTTGTTCTTGCATTTAATTTCTATTTGTATTAGGGATTACTGAGTTCTTTTTATTTTTAAAGAAAACAATTTTTTGTTAAATGGATACTGATAAGCTTCTGTTTGATTAGTGATTGAATAATAAATAATTAGATAACAGTTTGATTCTAAATTTGTTGATATTAGTCGATTTTGTTAATTGTTAGAGTTAATTGTTGATAATTAGTTTGATTACTTAGGAGTAATTAGCATGTTTGGTTATAGCTGTTAATTCTTTAATTAGTAGTTATTTAGATTTGTTAAACTCTGATTAGTGTTGATAATTAGGTTTACAGTAGTTTAATAATTCCACAGTTCAGGGGGTTAAAAGGGCAAAAGCAGTAGGGTACTTAGTAAAAAACAATCAAATTCAGGGGTATTTTGGGAATCCTAAAAAGGGCCATTAGTAATAAATCAAAGGAAGTAGGGGTAGTTTGGGTATAGAAAAAGGGCAATGGGGTAGTTTTCTAAGTGAAGTAGGGGTAGATAGGGGATTACACTAAGATAGAAGGTTCTAGATGGGTAACTAGTATGATTTTTACAAATAAGGGTAGTCAATTGATTAACTAGTAAAAGAATAAGGATAAAACTGAAATAAAAAAGGGACCATAGGGTAATTAATAAAATTTGAACTTCCCTCCAAATTTACGTCTATAAATAGGCATCAATATGCCTCATTTTAGAAGTTTGGCAATCTGAAAAATATCATCTAAGTAATCTGTCCTTTTTAGATCAAATTCTCGATATTCTTCATTACAAAAACTCAAAAACATCAAAAAACAGGAGAAAATTTCAAAATTATACTGTTACATTGGCCAATTGATCTAGATTTGAAGGTTGTGTAGTAACTCTCTGCTGATCTAGTATTCAAAAATTTCTAAAGTTGTAATTTGGATTGGTCGACTTGATTTTCTGGTTAAAACACTGTTGCTGTTGGTTTAAATCTGGTGTTGCAAAGCTGTGATTGAAATTTGTTGATCGATTCTGTTGCTGTTGCTGATTTAGAGATCTAATTCTTCTTCTTCTTCTCACATTTTCTTCTACTCAGGTACGCGCTTGTACTCGACATTGATATGATTTCAAGCTTAAGCAATGAAAAAAAATATATAAGCTCAATTATTGTTCTGAAATTTCACTAATAATATGTATTTAAATCTGATCAGATTTGTATAGATACAACATTTAGCTATGAAACTTGTATTTGGTAGGATTAGTCGAATTTGTATGGACTATATAAATTTGGACTGTATATTTGGAATTTAAGAATATTTGAACTATGCTTAGTATCTGATCATTATTAAAGCACTTGAAATACCTAGGATTTTTATGATAATGAAATGTATTGATAGATCTAGATTTCATTTAATATAGTATATAAAAGAAAAACCGGAAATAATTTGCTAGTATTTTTCTGTTAATTTCGTTTCAGAATAGCATTAGTTGTTGAAATTAAAAATAAAATAAGTTCATGTATTAAGTCAAACCAGCTATCACTTAGGCTAACTTCAAAACAAGCATTATTGTATTACAGTGAAGTTCAATAGCTTAAGGCACTAGTACTCTAATCTACATTAATGTTAGAAGTTGATTTTAAAGGCAAATAAATTAGAAATCAGGCAT
This sequence comes from Nicotiana glauca, assembly GCA_026770625.1. Classification (NCBI taxonomy): domain Eukaryota; kingdom Viridiplantae; phylum Streptophyta; class Magnoliopsida; order Solanales; family Solanaceae; genus Nicotiana; species Nicotiana glauca. The sequence goes on from MU725544.1 coordinate 16,291, forward strand.
TTGGGTATACGAACCACAAATAATCATTAAATAAGTAGAACGATACTACTATTCATTCTTAATAGTTAAACGTGCATTTTTAATTAGACAGTTGAATAAATTGATTTGTTCATGAATATCTGAGAGTCAAATAATCTGAACTTAAACCTAGAATTTGAAATGTCAATGTCTTGTTAATTAGTATAATGGTGTATTATTTGCCTTTGTTTTAATTAGTGAAGATATTTGGACCAGTTTGTATTAACATTGGGCCTAATTTGTTCAGTTTTGCAAATCATGTTAAAATACAGACCTGCCTTTGCTATAGTTTACCAGGCAGTTTAGAGCTACGTCCCAAACTGATAGATCTGCCCTTACGCCTTTGGATTAAATTTATGGATTGCTTGCAAGCTAAAAAATAATTTAAGTCAAGTACTCTTGTGAATTCATGGATCCAAACATAATATTATTAGATAATATTGATTAACTAGGATTTCTTTATTATTAGAGATAGAACAAAGAAACAAAACATAGTTTACTTTAGGATTAAACTTTAAATAAAATGATGAGACGAGCCTCGCAAAATCAAATACATAATTGCGGGGCCCTCAATAATTGCTTACAAAAAATACTAGAAATTGGGAGGACCGTTTAGCGAACTTCACAGGCTTCCCCAAAGATGATAAACGCGTTGTTGCTTTAGGCGCGAGTATTAATAATATTATCTTTCCTAAATACGGTGCAAATTTATGTGACCCAAATTCAAATCTCAACGAAGTCGAAATGTGTTAAAGCCACAGGCGTACTGGTACGGCGTGGTTCGAGATACATTTTCGCGACGTTGTAATTCTTGTAAAATAAATAATAAATATAAAAGTGGGTTATTAATAAAAGTCACATAAAATAGAACATGTATTGAAATCAGATAAAATCAAATACAACAGTTGAGCGACCGTGCTAGAACCACGGAATCTGGGAATGCCTAACACCTTCTCCCAGGTTAACAGAATTCCTTATCCGAATTTCTGATTCGCGGACAGTTAACAAAGTCATATTTTCCTTGGTTCGGGATTCAACCGGTGACTTGGAACACCATTAATCTCCCAAGTGGAGACTCTGAATAAATAATAATAAATCTCGTTCCGACTGTCCTTTAATTGGAAAAACTCCTTTATGCTCTTCGTATGGTGTATTAAACTCGTAAAAAGGAGGTGTGACACATGTATATGCTATTTTAAAGTTATTAATGTATATTTAAAATATATAGGAAAAAATTGGGTATCAACGCCATGAACAACACCAGGTTTCATAAATGTGTAGAGAACTGGCCTTACAAAATTCTTTTTGAAGCGGCTAACTCTTTACACTTACATAGGTGATTCCTAATCGTGTCATCCTGTAGATACACTATCTGATATATCCCGTATCAAATTTAGAAACCATTAAAAAGCCTTAATGCTTTATCTTGGTACTGAATGTTGTCTTATCACGAGAATGGACCAAAATTTTAGTTGACAATGTTTTACCGTTATTAATGACTTTGTTTGATCTCTTTGAACCTAGATCTTGGGATATCCAGTTTTCTAGGTAGAGTAACCGTTACATTGACTTGTTCTCGGCCATATTTCCATTTTCCTCGATGATCTCTCAGCTACCTCTCTATTTAGGCCTTTTGTTAGTGGATCCGACACATCACTTGACTTTACATAGTCAATCGTGATAATTCCTCTAGAGAGTAGTTGGCTAACGATTTTATGTTTTCGTCTTATATGACGCGATTTACTGTTATGTATAATGTTGCAAGCCCTTCCGATTGCCGCTTGACTATGGCAATGTATGCATATTGGTACCAATGGATTGGAACAAAATGGAATGTCTTCCAAGAAATTCCAGAGCCATTCAGATTCTTCACCTGCTTTATCTAACACTACGAACTCAGCCTCCACTGTAGAGCGGGCAATACAAGTTTATTTGGACAACTTCCAAGATACCGTTCCTCTACCAATAATGAACACATATCCACTTGTGGACTTAGAATCAATTGAACCGTGATCCAATTTGCATCACAGTATCCCTTAATTACCGTATGATATTTATTGTCGTGAAAAGCAAAGTCCTGGGTAAGTTCTAAATATCCCAAAACTTATTTCATTTCCATCCAATAAGATTGACCTGGATTGCTCGTGTATCGACTCAATTTACTTATAGCATAAGCCATATCTAGTCGTGTACAATTCATGATGTTCATTAAGCATCCAACACGAAATCGGTTCCACAGAATTCGACCAGTCAATGTAAAAGGTTTTCTATTTAGTTCATTGAGAAAAACCCTCCATTGAAGCTTCTTCAATAGCAAAAACCAGCCCCAAATCCAGCGAGATTTCGACCAGCGAAGGATTTCGACCAACAAAGGCTTCGACCGCTATTGCTCTCTAACCCTATAGGTATGCATGCACTCCTCCATGGCTTCTAAGTTTCCTATCTCTAGATTTTCTATTCAAGTGTTTGTGGAAAAGATTACAAAATACCCAAATGGGTTTTTATGAAGTTACTATCTTTTGTTCTAATTTATGTTTGGTTTTTAATTTTGGTGTGGTTTGAAATTTGTATCTCAAATTTGGGGAAGATTTCAGTTTTCTGGGAAAAAAATCGATGAAATTTTTTTGGGTTTTAGTAAAATTGGAGTTTGAGAAACTGGGTTTCAATTCTTTGAGCCAAAATTTTATTCGAAGTTTATTTTGTACTTAATATTGAGTTTACTGCTGTTTGGGAGGAATTAAAGTGACAACTACCCTTCAAAACTCCATTGTTGAGGTCGACAGAATTCTAAAACATAAATAGGAAAATTTAAAGTTGGTAGAGTTGGAGAAAATTGCTGTATATATATGGGGATTTAACTTTTTGTGTTTGTTTTCTATTTCGTTGGCTCTTGTGTTCTAAAATTGGTGTTCTGGTTATACATTAGGATACAATTAGCCAAGGAATTTAAGAAAATTAATATTATGGATAGTCGCATTTCACTTATATCCACCTATGGCTTGAGGCATCTTATTGCAAGATGAGTCTTGGGACATTCTCTCATAAAATCATGTAGTGCGGTTACAAAACTATAGAATTAATTCGATATTCCGCAGTTCTTCTGTTATTTCTTCTATTTTCCTTTCAGCATTTTGCAAATTCATCTGCCTCTAAATGCTACTTCAAGTAGGTGCGCATAACCTAAAAGAAATTGCTTTGAGAAAGCCAGAAAGGCCTATGGTATAGTGTACATGCCATCATCTCCGATCAGTTGGTACAGTGTACATGCCATCATTTTGCAAAGTAGGATTATGCATTATGTTAGGATGACCGCATCTGCGATCAGTTGGTATAGTTTCTGTTGCATTTTCAGCTATTTTATGTGCTGCATTTTCAACATTTTCAGTGTGCGCGATAGAAAAAGTAGAAGCTGCTTGTTCAGCTATTTCATGTGTTGCCATAGGTCGAACGTTGCTTGTTCAGCTATTGTTGTCTCCCACAGTTGCTAGGAAGCAATGAACTTATTGGTAGAAGTTATCCTTCACTCGTTTATCCTTGCTTGCCATATTTTACATTTCCATTTAGTGTTGTTTTCCCTCACAAGCGTATACAAAATACCAAGAGATATTTTGGTTTGCCGAGGGTCTATCGGAAATAGTTCCTCAGCCCTTCTAGGGTAAGGGTAAGGCTACGTACATCTTACCCTCAGTGGGAATACACTGGATTGTTGTTGTTGTTACCTAGTATTGTGTTCTTAACTTATGAATTGTATCTGCCTCTTTTTTTTTGGTGTCTTCTTGTGTTGTGTACATGTATGTACATATTCTTTTTCAAGTTTTACACCTGACAACCGTAGCTTAATATTTTGACCTCCTGTTGATAAGCAATTTCTGTTTCTGATGGAGCGCTATGCATGAGCACATGTTGTGCTCTAAACCAAGCATAGTGATGTACTTGTTAATAAATAAACAAATGCTTACGAATTTCCTTTTTGCTGCATAATTTATCTTACAATGCTACTGGTTTGGGAATAGTATCATTCTTCACCTTCCTGATTGAGTTTAATATGCCTTTTCTCTTGCAATATGTTATCGCTCTGTCATCTATTCCACGCCATTTATATAAGAAATTAAGAATTGCATGGTCGACTGACCTAATTTCAGGTTAGGAGTAAATGTAAATCGTTTGGCAGCTGAGGCAGTTTCCAGGCTTCACAATTTCTGTTTTTGTGTGCTTCATTACAGCTGAAACTTGGGGCTATTTGGCCTCTAAATTCCTCTCCTTATATCCTGTTGAAGCAACATACTCCAATTCCATAACATCTATATTATTTTCTTCCAAGGAAGTACCCACACCTATTGAATTATCAACTAGTTCAAACCATGAAATAGTTTGTCTAGCACGATTATATATATAATTCATTATCTGTTAGAAAGAACTAAAATGTCATATTATAAGAATATACATATCCAATTTGTATGACAGTATGTTGTCAACTCCTAACAAAAGAGAACAAAATTCATGTACTGGTGAGAACATCTTTAAACAACTCTAAAGAAAATGGAAAACATGTCTCTCTTGTGCTTCAACTTGTTTTTTAATATTTGTAGTTGCTTATACTTGCTCTGCACTTTCTTCTGGGAAAAGTTCTTTAACTTCAAATTCTTGATCTCCTGAAAGAACAAAGTTAACTGATTTATGTATTCTCAAATTTTTGCAGGAAGCTGAAAATGGTATTATCGAGCGCCTCTGCCTCTCTATAGCATGTGGCTAGCTGTAGCGTCGCTTTTTTGCAAAAAAGAAAAGAAGGATACAACAGCAGCGATCTGTTAAAACAAAAATTAGGGGACGCTATTTCTTTACTCTTTCTCCTTCTAGTCGACATCAGACCAGTCATTTCCTTTCTTCTTCAAGTTTCTTCATCATGTATTATTATTGTGATGTGACAATTTGGATTTTGTGACTTCGTCGAATTTTTCTCTTTTTCTTTCTTCTTCTTCTCTTCTTCTTTCCGTTTTTTTTGGATTTTTGCTTGTCATTGCTGCTGCAACAGAACAGAGGCTGTATTGCGCTGTTTTTTCTTTATTTTTCTTATTCTTTATTTTTTTTTTCTTTTTTTTTTGGGTTCAGTTTTTTATCACTACTCCTGCACTCAATAGGAGTAATGTTTAATTTGCAATCTTTCTCATGATATATTTGCTTATTGAAAGCTTGCAAAATGCAAGTCATCTCGCTGAAAGACTGATTACTTTAAGAAAGATTGATTACTTCGACTTTGACCATGCATGCTTATGTTCAATTTGAACTCTATACATCGCCTTACTTTAAGTTGATCGTAATACAATATCTATTATTGTGTTCGAGTTAAGGGTTATTACTATTCTGTGTTCTCTTTTCTGTTTAAATTATTCATTTGTCTAGCACTCCTTATGGCTTCCAGCTTTGCAATAAATATTTACAATTAGTTTGGAATAGTGGGAAGTAATTATTAAATGGTTTACTGATCCAAAATCACATAAATGCTACAATTGTAGCTTATTGGAACAAGGATTACTAATTGTTAATTTACTTATGTATGTGTCTCATAGGATATTCAATGAGTAATGGAGATAAAAGTTGGATGGGTCTTCGACGATCCACCGATGATTATATTCGTGGAGTAAATGATTTTATTGATAAAGCGTTTGAACGATCTTCCCAAGGAAATGAAATATTATGCCCCTGTAAAAAGTGTTTTAATCGTTACTGGCATTATAGAAATGTGGTGGAGGATCACTTAGTTGCTTATGGGTTCACTTATGGATACACCGAATGGGTTTTTCACGGAGAAGGGTTTTCCTCGAGAGATTTGCCACGTCCAACCAATGATGATGATAGTTCGGATATGCATGACGATATTGATGGTCTGCTTCATGATACTTTTAGAAATGTAGATGGTGACTTGAGCCATGAAGGAGAGAGAGAGGGACCATCTAAAGATGCAAAGAGATTTTTTAAATTAGTGGAGGAAGGAAAACAAGAGTTGTATCCAGGGTGTGACAGTTTCTCTAAACTAGATTTCACCATTCGGTTGTTCTTGTTTAAATGCATTCATGGGTTGAGTAATGTGGCATTTTCTGACTTGTTAGACTTGTTAAAAGAGGCTTTTCCATTTGCTAAGTTACCTGAGTCTTTTCACAAGGCAAAAAATGTGATAAAAGATTTGGGTCTTCATTATGATAAAATACATGCATGCCCCAACGATTGTATGTTATTTTGGAATGAGAATGAGAAGGCAGATAATTGCTCTGTGTATGGATCTTCTAGATGGAAGAATGTGCATGATGGCTTGACTAATAGGAACACCAAAGTTGCTGCAAAGGTTTTAAGGTACTTTCCTTTAAAACCTAGGCTTCAGAGGATATTCATATGTTCTGAAACAGCTATAGCAATGAGATGGCATGCTACTGAACGACCCAAAGATGGAAATATAAGACATCCTGCTGATGGGGAAGCTTGGAAGGATTTTGACTTGTTGCACCCGGACTTCTCTAAAGATCCTCATAATGTTAGATTAGGTCTTTCAAGCGATGGTTTTAACCCATTTCGAACCATGAGCATTTTCCATTGTACATGGCCAGTCATGTTAATGAACTATAATTTATCACCATGGATTTGCATGAAGCTGGAGTATATAATGTTGTCAATGATCATTCCAGGTCCATCTTCTCCAGGAAAGGATATAGATGTGTACCTACAACCACTAATTGCTGAGTTGAAAGAACTGTGGGAAAAGGGAGTAGAAACATATGATGCTGAAACTAACCAAACATTTTTAATGCGTGCAACCTTATTGTTGGCAGTTAGTGATTTTCCAGCATTATCAATGCTTTCCGGATGGAGCGCCAAAGGGAGATGGGCATGCCCCACTTGTAATTATGATACTTGCTCTCAATATCTCAAACATAGTCGTAAGATGCGTTACTTGGGGCATCGGTCATTTTTACCGCATGATCATCCATTTCGGAAATATAAGAAATCATTCAATGGTGAAGAGGAGCATCGAGCCATGCCTACTCCCTTATCGGGGGTAGAAGTGCTCGAAGAACTACGTGAATTCAATAATATCTTTGGAAAAGACCAAAAGAAAAGGCCTCGGCATAATGACGGTCTGTGGAAGAAAAGATCCATCTTTTTTGAATTACCATATTGGACACATAATAAATTGAGGCACAATCTTGACATGATGCATATAGAGAAGAACATATGTGATAGTTTGCTTGGGACTTTGTTAGATATACCTGGAAAGTCTAAGGATCATGTAAATTCTCGCTATGACTTGCAAGAAATGGGGATACGCATGGAGCTTCAACCATTAAAAGATGATAAAAATGGAAAAGTTCATCTTGCTAAAGCTTGTTACTCCATGAAACCAGAAGAAAAAAGATTATTTTGCACCGTCTTAAAGAATGCCAAATTACCAAAAGGGTGTGCCTCAAATATATCACATCGAGTGCAAGTGGAGGAGATGAAAATATCAGGATACAAGAGCCATGATGCTCATTTCATAATGCATTACTTGCTCCAAGTTGCGGTTATAAAAGTGTTACCCAAGAATGTCTCTTTGGCCTTGATTAGGTTGGGAAATTATTTTAGAACCATATGTAGTAAGGTTATAAGGCAAAGTGATCTTGATAAAATGCAGTCTGAAATTATAGATATATCATGTGACCTCGAAACCATTTTTCCGCCAACCTTTTTTGATATAATGACACATTTGCCTATCCATTTAGTGAATGAAATTAAGCTTGGCGGTCCGACTCATTTGCGTTGGATGTATCCCTTAGAGAGAAACCTGTGTAAGTACAAAGCATTTGTTCGTAATCAAGCTCATCCAGAAGCATCAATAGCAGAGGGATTTTTGGCAGAAGAGTGCTTGAACTTTTGTTCGAGATACTTACATGATGGGGTGAAGACAAGATTCAGTCGTTATCAAACTGAAGATGATGAAGGCATTCAAATAGAGAGAGATGATTCTTCACCTATATTTCCTAATATAGGCCATCCAATCGGAAGTTTGAATAAAAGGAAAGGCAAGACTTTTGACATGGATTTACAGTTATGGTCTGAAGCACACCGATAGGTTTTGTTCAATACTGGAGATGAACAAGTTGAAGCATTTATCAAGTAAGATAAAATATATAACTGTCATTTGTAGTTTAAACTTTATTTTTTTCATGATAAGATATTTTAAACAGTATCTCCTATGGTCTAATGATTAAATTTTATATTTATACTTACAGGGAACATAAGAATTTCATTGACAATCATACTAAAGGAAATGCATGGCTAAAAGCACGAATTCATAGTCGAGAATTCAAAAATTTGCTTAGAGAGAAAGTTAAAAATGTTGAAGTGCGCAATCATTTAAGATGGCTAGCTAAAGGGCCAAACATAGTGGCTAAAACATATACTGCCTATTTCATTAATGGATATCGATTTCATACAATGGAACGAGATGCTCCATGCAAGACTCAAAATAATGGAGTGACTTTGTCAGCAACAACAGATAGTTTTGCTAGTGCTAGGGACCAAAATCCCATCGGTGGAACGGTTATCTACTATAGAGCTATTCAGGATATAATTAAAATTGATTATTGGTACTGTTTTAGTGTTGTACTATTTAGATGTGATTGGTTTCATAACGAAGTTGATGGATATGGATTAACGCGGGTGTACTTCAACAAAAAATGCAGTACAGATGATACTTTTGTACTAGCATCTCAAGTATATCAAGTTTTTTATGTGGAGGATCCAACTGAGAAAGATATTTATTATGCAAGAAATAAAGTCCCTATTAATTTGTATGATTTGGAAGAAGAGAATTGTCCTAATATTGGAGAGACATTTTGGAGAGAACCTAATGATGATATTGGTTCATCAAATATATTACTCGACGTGGATGCGAGATGGTCGAGAGAAGATATACCTGCTGATATTGGCAATCACAATATACAACTATGGAAACATCGGAAGAGGAGGATGGGTATGATGATACTGATTGGGATTGGATGGAGGCTGATGATTGATAAATGATCTTCTGAACTTCTTTAAATATATAGTCGTCATTGTTTTTTAGTGAGTAATAATGCCATTTTTTAGAAATATTATGTGATTGTTTTTCTTGTTTGTATGCTTTTAGAATTTTTGCATTTGTTTTTTCCTTACAGCTCTCTATTGAATTGCTTCCATTTTACAGGTTTTATACCAGCAATTGTTACTGATTGTAGATTCAAGTAAGTTGCATAAAGTTTCTCTTTCAAGTAAGTGGCACAAAATTTCTCTTTCATGCCTTTTCTTCCTTTTTTTTCTCTTTGTTATGTTCCATTGTCTAACCTGATTAGCTTTGATTTTCTTAAACTTACACAGATTTAGATGTCATGGGTCAAGAAGGGTCTTCAAGAAAAAACAAAAAAGGAAAAAACCCGTCATATGTTCAAGTTGGAAGTTTATCATGTTTGGCAAAAAAAGAGAGAATGTCATTGACAACAAAAGAAATCGTTCAAGCTCTACGGTCAGAGAAAGAGCATCTACTAAAACTAATTGAAGAACAACAAACAATAGGAGAACGATCTGAAGCAAATGAACGACATGTAGAGGAGCAATTTGTAGAGGGGCACATTGTAGATGATCAGCAGATGCAAATAGATTCTACCACTCCTACAACTAATGAACAATCTGAAGAACAAGGTAAGTCTACATAACTTAGAATCTTACTGAATTCATCCATCACCTCTAATTTTTTGTATTTTGTTGTAGCTTCTGGTCCTGTAACTCCCAAAAAAAAAAGGCAAGACACAAATGCGTAGTGTCCATAGCCGAAAGACGCGTAAGGTGGTCACACTTAACAATTTGAATCAGCCCATTGGTCCTACTAAAGAAGATGTAAGAGAGTTTGGTAGCTTCCTCGGTACATTGGCAATGACTGCAACTCTTTGCCCGCTGGATATATTGGATTGGAGAAAAATGGACACAAAAGATAATTTATGGACATATACCAAGGTTTGAAGTTCTGATCCAAATGTTCAGTTATTTGTTAAAAGTATGTTACAATTTCTGCTAATCAAATGAAATCAAATTGCAGTTGAAGTATGATATTCCTGATGCTGCAAAAAAATGGACTTTATTTTCAATTGGAAATTCTTGGAGAAGGCATAAAAGTCAACTGAAGAAAGATCACTATGATGCCTATCAAAATGATGAAGTTTGAATGAAAAAAAGGCCCGATTATATACCAGAATATCAGTTTAAAGAGCTCCTGAAATATTGGAATTCTGATAAACTACAGGTAAATATGTCATTTGGTTATTTTGATGTGATGGGAAGTAATTGTGGAGTTCTGATAAACTACAGGTAAATCTGTCATTTGGTTCATTTTTGATAGTGTGATTAGGTTAAACAACAGTTAACTCGGCAGAATTGTAGTTTGGTGCTGGAAATTATGAAAGATAATCAAGATGAAAACTTACTGGCAAGAATACAACTTCAAGGGCAAGAGCTCTAGATATATAGTTTTTTGAAAGAAGGACATGTGCTTTCTCCAGAACAGCAGGTTGACTAACCGTATATGGGGAAGGATTTCAAATAGATAGTAGCAGAAGTCTTGGTCTGATGGTTTTAATAATCTCATCATGCTGCAGTGCAGTAGATTGAAGAATGTTATATGCTATATTGTGACAGAAAATTAAGCTGCATTTATATATTAGTTCATTATAAGATCTGTGACCTCAGCTATGTCTATGTGAATTTAAAATCTAGGCTGACATTAGTGATTTGGTAGCTTAGCATGTGTGAATTGTGTCTTTGAATTGTGATATTACTTCATTACCAGATCTGTGACCTATGTTAGGATATCATTTTGGATTGAGAACTTAAGTTTTATGTTTATCTAAAATTTGGCTAGAATTTCATATCTTTATTAGTGTTTTATGCAATATATCATGTGTGAAATGTGGCTTAGAACTGTGATAAGTCATTACCAGATGTGTGACGCAGGGTATGATATCTTTTTGGATTGAGAACTTAAGTTTCTACATGATTTTTAAATTCGGACTGAATTTCGTATTCATGTAACTTTTTCTGTTCTAATGTAAGACAATGCATGCCAACACTTGACCTCAACCATGCTTCTATAAAACATAGATTGGTTGCAACAAGAAATATTGACAAACTGATACAACCAATTAGAGCTAAAACATACAATAGAATAATAATGCAGGAACATAGGACTGAAAGCTAACAATGTGCAGGTATTGACGAACTATACGTAAAATTATCCTGAGGTGAGTGCAACCATTGCACTACTTCCTTAATAGTTGTAACAAACAAGATAAAGAGAAGCATTTTGTACTTTTTTAGCAAAAAGAACCATCAAGTCCTGCTCCATTTTTGTACTAGATATGCTGCTAAACCATCTCTATTTGTTGGGACTGAGGCATAAAAGTTGTTGTTGTTGTAAATAGTATGAAATGTAATTTCGGTAGCACCTAGTTGGTAATGTGATACTAAAATTATCAATTGTGAAGAGTTTTTCTGAGAGTATTCATTTTAGGAACAGAGAATAGGAAATTTCTCTAAAAAGATACCACATGAATAAGATCACATATAGTTCAATAAGCAAAGAGCGTGAACATTTCATTCCAAACAAAAGTAATATCAATTTCCTTGTTTCCAGTCACAGGGTATGTGTGAAATATACAAGGAAGTCCATGATGCACAATATTCTTATATGTCATGATTTATTGAGACATTATAACAAGAACATCTACGAGATGCTTTACGAAGACTGATCTTATGAATATGGTCGATTGGGGATTCCTGGAAGACGTACTGACAGGATTTGGGTTTCACTGAGGTTTATACAAATAACTGATTTCCAAATTGGATTCTGCTTTAAGAAGTGTATAAATAGGATATAAACAATAAAGACTCCTATATGTTCTCTCTTGGCATTGGTAATAATTGATGTGAGGGGTACAATAGTATATTTTAGTGATTTAATGTGTGCGCTTTCTGGGGGAGATTTGCTATCTGTATTGTATTGATTCATTTTATTTGCAGAGATTATCCGAAATCAACAAGGAGAATCGAAAAAAGTTGACGGATCCACACACTGCTGGGAAAATAAGTTTTGCTTTAATCCGTAATGAATTGATGTGTACTATTATTTATTATTATATCTATTATATTTTTTAAAGATCACTTATATCCATTTTCGTGCGACTAGGAAAAAACAAAGGAACCTGTATCACTTAAGGAGATATTTGTGACCACAAGAGCAAGAAAATCTGGGCGTGTGTACAAGGACTCGGACGAAAATACAACTAGTAAAATTGTATGAATATTATCCATATGCAAGTTTTAGATGAGATCATTTTATTTATTCTTCTTCCTTATTTTTTATTTACTTTAATTCTTTTGTTGAATATTCTTTGTTAGGCTGAAATGGAAAAAATTAAAACACAACAAAGTGTAGATGGCAGTCAGTGTGTTGATGCATTTTCATCTGTCATGGGTTCAGAACATCCAGGACGTTTAAGATTATATGGACGAGGGGTTACAAAGACTACTTTGAAAGGAGAAGTGGGCCATTTCATGCCTACTTCAAATGCCACAAATGATACAGTGCAAGAAATGCAAGAAAGGATTCGAAAGATGGAGGAACAAATGGAGGAACAAAAGAGAACTATACGACAAGAAATTACTGCAGATGTAATTGCTCAACTTCAGCGTGCAAGATTAATTAATCCAAACATACTAGCAACATTGTCTGTTTCGTCACGAGGAGAAGCTGCCTCTACACCACAAGCTGCTAATCAACTGATCCGTCGACCATCTACAGGTAGCAACGATCAAGGTTAGCATCACTTTATTCCCATGCTACATTAGTGTTGATTCTTCTTCTTCTTCTTCTTCTTCTTCTTCTTTCTAAACGTCCAAAGAATGCCGAAATGCTGGCGATTTTTTTTAGAAAAATTCTGCCCAATTTTCCCAGTTTCTGCCCAATTTGATATCCTTTATTCGTAGTTTTTAAATTCGGCTTCATTTTTAAAAGCAAGCGCTTCGCTTTCTGGGCAGTGTATGCTATGGTTGGTAAATATGGGAACACAAGAAAGAATTATGTACACAAATCTTATATGATAGAATATAGGGAACTTGCATTCATGACTGAAAATAACTTGGTTAGGATAAAAACTCTATAGTGAGTACTGACAATAGCCATTTGGTGACTGTTTGATTTATGTGAGACTTCTTTTGTTATATTATAAATCTTTTGCACCTGAGTCCACACCTGCCATTGTTAATTTGGTTAAGTTCATAGACTATCACCTAACTTTAGTTTGAAGTATTGTATGTTTTCACCTATGTATCACAATTCTGACCTTACTGTGGTAATACTCTGGTTTGAGTTTGTGAATATTTTTTGTCAAAAGGCTTGTCTCTAATGCTTAGAATAATCTGTTTTCATGACTCAAACTGTTATGACTAGACTCTGAATCTACATAAAGTTCTTGCGCATTGTTCTTATACTCTGAACCTACATAAAAGAACTCTGAGAATCAAATTTCCAGTGAAGCTAGTAGAACATGTACTTGAACTCCCCTCTACATAGTACTAGCATGTTAACATTTCTGAGCCAAAAGACATGAGTAGTGAAGCAAGCGTACTACCTGCACTTTGTGAGTTTAAACCGTATTGGTTTTTGATGTCAGCTTGGTTATGTTCTTTGTTTCAGTTTTTGGGCAATTGTGCTATTACATCTTTGGAACTTACAGAATATCAGTTTCTTGTACCTTGTAACTAAAAGAAGCTTATGATGGAGTTTTAGCCAAACAAATGCTAAATATTCTATAGCTTTTATATATAATAATTTGACTCTAAAGACAAGTATGAAAAGTCAGAAATGCTTTGCCCCTAAAGATGATAGTCATATTGTTTTGACCAGCAACCTATGAGAAAGACAGAATGCCTATATATTTAAACCAGTTCAATGAAATATGCCTCAAATTTCATCCATGTACATTCTTTATTACTTCTACGAAAATTATTGACTGTGAAATAACGCTAATTCCCTTTTTTCCCCCAAGTTAGAGGGGCCTGCATATGGGTTTGGCCTTGTGTATTTGTCAATTTGTGTAATCTTACCATGTGTCATGATATTAATATATGTATCTTTAAATGAAATCCTTATATAGAACTTTTGCTAAATTGTTTATTTTTTGATTATTTGTAGGTGGAGAACTTGAAGTAGGCGACAAACGTGATGAAGATGTAGATCCTATTTAGGGGTATTAGGTTGATTCATGATGAAACTAGAAATATTTTATTTTTGTACACTTTGGAAACTTATGTGTTCCAATTTCACTGGCAGATATTGTTAAATGTTTTGCTTTTATGGATATTACACCTATTATGAATTTTGATTTTGTTTAAAGATGAATTTTTCTCGTAAATTATATATATTTCAAGGTATGTTACATTGTTAGTTTGTATAACTGTTGCAACAGAGATATGATAAGCGTTGCAGTAGCCCAGAAAATAACCAGTCATAATATATCATTATAACTGTTGCAATAGCATGAACCCCTATTGCATAATCCAAAAGTGACCGTTGCAATAGCAGAACGTAATCGTCGCATTAGCATTAAGTAATCGCTGCAATATTACAAAATAACCGTAGCAATAGCCTGAACAATAGTTGAAAATAAACTCTATTGCAACAGTTTTTAACCGTCTCTATAGTATAAAGAATCGCCGCAATATCATTCAAACAATAACCGTTGCAATAGACCATCTGTGGCGTCGGTTGTGCAACCGTTACACAAAACTGTCTCAATAGCTCTATTGCGACGATAGTTGTTGTGGCAGCCGCAAAACCGTCGTAATATCTTTACGGCAACGATTTTAATTCCTTATGCAACGATTTTTGAACCGTCACCATAGGTCTAATTTCTAGTAGTGTAAAAAGGTAAGAAGTAACGGTGGCCGCTGATCTAAATGATCAACGGCCGAGATTTAAAAGGGATATGGGTTGGGTCGGTTCAACATGTACTAGGTCGGGTAGGCATGTTAATTGGGCTGGGTAATTGAATTTCAAATTGGGGCTGAAATGGGATGCCAAATTGGCTAAAATTGAAATGCAATAAGGTCAAATCGTAAATAGCCAATTTTCCCTTTTTAATTTTGTAAAAATAGTAATACTGATTTTAAAAATAAATTAAATATATTGGGTAAATAAGTATTATATAAATATTAATTAAAAAATATTGGAATTAATTTTATAAACATAAAATGTCATAAATTACAAGATAGGCTATAATTACAATTATATGCAATTTAGATTTAAAATACCAAAAAAATTTGTAAAAAATGTGCGAAAATAACTTTAATTATATTTTGGTGTAAATATGAAAATAAAATAAATTATTCACCAAAAATGATAATTTTGAGAATAATTATTGAATTTTATTGTGCAAAATAGGCAATAAATTAGTTTAAAAAATTATTAAAAATGTTAAAACTCTTGGATGTGCTTATATATGCACCAATATGCTATTTTGGAAATATTTGGGTATAAAAATACTTAGGAAAAAATTAGGTATCAACGGGAGTCTTTGCAACTTTAAACCCTAAGTGCTTGAATTTTTCAAGTACTGTCTTAATATAATGAGATTTTGATAATGAAAGACCTTGAGGAGTCTTATGGATCTTAATCCCCAGAATTAAATCAGCAATTGTCAAGTCCTTCATATCAAACTTGCTAGTTAGCATACGTTTAGTCCCATTTATGTTGGTAATGTCATTACTCATTATCAGCATATCATCCACATGTAAGCAAACAATGAATATGTGATTTGGAATATTTTTAATGTACACACATTTATTTATCTTAAAACCATTTGACAATATTTTTTGGTCAAGTTTCATATACCATTGTTTGGGTGCTTGTTTTAGTCCGTAAAGGGACTTAACAAGTCTAAATACCTTCTTTTCTTTACCTGGAACCACAAACCCTTCAGGTTGTTTCATGTAGATTTCCTCTAAATATCCATTCAAGAAAGTCGTCTTAACGTCCATTTGATGAATTTCAAGATCACACACTGAAACTAATGCTACTAACATCCGTATGGACGTAATTCTTATATAGCAAAGTAGTCAAGACCTACCCGTTGTCTATACCCTTTGACTACAAGTCCTGCCTTAAATTTATCAATAGTTCCATCATCTTTCGTTTTCCTCTTAAAAATCCATATAGAACCCAAAGGTGTTACGACCCAAATACCAAACCCGGTCGTGATGGCGCCTCTCGTGAAGACAAGACCAACCAACAACCCCAAATCCTCTTTTTAACAACTATTAAACATAATGAATAGAAGATACAACTTTTTGGCGTTTAACTATTAATTTCATCAAAATACAACCCGACCGGGGTGTCACAAGTCACGAGCATCTAATGAGTAGGGACACCACTATTGGGTCAACAAAGTATATATATATACAAGATAAAACTGAAATTTCAAAGATGGAATATGGTGTCGCGAACGCTGGCGGTCACCTTGCTCAACTACCACAATATGGCCTTCGGTCCTGCTAATAACCCGTTACCGGGTGAACAATACCTGCAACTGCACGCAAGGTGCAGGGAGTAAAGTGAGTACTTCCAACTCATTGGTAATAAAAGTGAATAACAATTGAAAGTACAAAATCCCAAAAAGGGCACAAATAATGATATCTTAAGCATTAAACCAAATAGACAGTAGAATCCATGAAATTATAGCAAAACATTCTCTTTAAAGAAATCAATTAAACAGGAATACACAAATAAGGTCAGCCATTGTTACCTGACCGGTCAACCATTGTTACCTAAACAAAGTGTTTCAGTGTCATTGTTACCACTAGTCACTCATTGTTACCTGACTGGTTAGTCATTGTTACCTAACCGAAACACATACAACTGTGTCATTGTTACCACTGTTCGTATCAAAGAGGTACCCCGCGCTCACTGTGGGTGTGCAGACTCCGGAGGGGCTCCTTCAGCCCAAACGCTATCAATAAGGCCTGAAAGCCTGAATAATATCAATACACTCGAGGCCTGAAAGCTTCACATCACTCATCATGCCCTCACATATGGCCCTCGGCCCCAATCAGTCCAAAAATAGTCAAAAAGCCCCTCGGGCATCAGTAAAACAGTGATACTCAGCTCAAATGATAGTTCAAATATCAGTTAAAACTCCAGGTTTGAGTAAAATATAGCTGAGTTCATAAAATAGTGTATATCACACGGACTGAGTTCAAATAGTATTTCAAACAGTGAGGGAAAACAGTGATGATAATTCATAAAGAGTTCAAACAATCGGCAATAAGCCCCAAGTATGACAATAAGCCCAAGTTATAATGATAGCAGCAAATCATTGTAAATACGCAGTAAAAACCAACAATCGGGACGGACCAAGTCACGATCCCCAATGGTGCTATACCCCACGCTCAGGTCCAGCGTGCAAGTCACCTCAATACATCACTAGGATGTGCAAATTCGGGGTTTTAAACCCTCAGAATATCATTCACAAGTATTACTCACCTCTAGCCGGCCGATAATCTAGCTCGCCAAGCCTTTCCCTCTCGTATCTACCTCCTCGAGCG
The DNA here is from genome assembly GCA_026770625.1 of Nicotiana glauca. Lineage (NCBI taxonomy): Eukaryota > Viridiplantae > Streptophyta > Magnoliopsida > Solanales > Solanaceae > Nicotiana > Nicotiana glauca. The sequence continues at coordinate 33,967 of MU725544.1, forward strand.
TAGAATCTGATCAAAACCATAAGGGATACATCAAAATAGGCTAATGGAACATAACCCAATCGAAATAACTCGAAAAACACCCAAAAACACGAAGTTGGCAAAACCCGAGCCCCGGACCCACTTCTCAAAAAATTACAAAATTCACATTTTCGGAATCCTCGTCTCGCCATGAGTCCATACATATAAAATACACAATAATCGGAGTCCATTTGGCCTCTCAAATCATCACTTTACTCTTTCTTAGGCTTCAAGCAAAAACCTCCATTTTTACCCTTTGATTCCTTCAATTTTCAGTGATTAATTCATGTTTTACACTATCATATCATAATCCAAGTCCAAATGTCCATACCTGATGATTCTCCTTTGAAGCCTCTTCAAAATCGCCCAAAATCGCCTTAGTTCGCACCCCAAAATGATTTTACACTTCTGAAATTCGAATACACTTATTTCATTAAACCCTCTGACATTTTTGCTTCTGTGGTCCCGCTATCGCTTCTGTGGGACCGCTTCTGCTGATTCTTGACCGCTTTTGCGGTTTCACTTAAATTCCATTGGACCGCTTCTGCGGTAGCCGCCTTTGCGATAGCTGCCTTTGCGATCAAAGGACCGCTTCTGCGGTCTTAGCCAAACACAGGACCGCTTCTGCGGTCGCCAATCCGCTTCTACGGAGTCCGCTTTTGCGGAAAAATACCCAGGCCTCAAGGGCCGCTTCTATGATCATCCAACCGCATCTGCGGGACCGCTTAAGCGGCTCTTCAACCGCAGATGCGGAAACAACAGAAGTTTTCAAACCTGCTGCAATTCCAAGCATCCAAACTCCCGATTCATCATCCGAAACCATCCCGAGGCCCCCGGGACCCCAACCAAAAACACCAACCCACTCCAAAACATCATACGAACTTGTTCCAATCATAAAAAATGTCATTTAACACAAAAATCATCAAATCACGACGGATTCAAGCCTAAATTCAACTAAAACTTCCGAATCTCACATCCGATCAAAAACCCGACCAAACGACGTCCGAATGACCAGAAAATTTGCAGACATATCCAAAATCACCTAACAAAGCTACTGTAACTATCAGAATTCCATTCCGACTTCCGGATCAAAATCTCACCTATCAACCGGATTTCGCCAAAATTCCAACTTCACCAATTCAAGCCTATTTCTACACTGGACCTCCAAATTCAATTCCGATGGCACTCCTAACTCACAAATCATCACCCGAAACTAGTCGAATCATCGGAAATCCATTCCGATCCCTCTAACTCATAAGTCAACATCCGGTTGACTTTCCCAAACTAACCTTCTCTTAAGGAGAGTAATTGTCTCATTTCCAACCAAACTCTATCCGAATTACTTCAAATTCACCAAACACATATAATGAAACATATAGAAGCATAAAACGGGGAAAACGGGGCGGAGATACATGAGACGACGGGTCGGGTCGTTACATCCTCCCCAACTTAAACAAACGCTCGTCCTCGAGCATACCCAGAGGTGTACTAGAAGCCAACCAATATCTGAATGACCTTACCAAACATATACCCGGGGTGATCCCACGTCACCCTAACTCACATAGGCACCGATAATACAACACAACTGAAATTTCACAGTCCATCTAGATCATAATTGTAGAACCACATTGCACTTCTGAACCCATACACAAGATCAGAACCTCACATTTTTACTCAGAATAAACCCGAACCAGCTGTAATAATCCATACCCGTAACCTCGGCTGCAATCACATGATATACCACATAACTCAACACATGCAACGATAACTTCCATTCACAACAGCTGCCTACGACAACCAAATATCAATAGAAAATCTCTTGTTATATAAAGTCTCATTTCAATACCTTCATATACTGCCTACGACAACTGAACACGCGATATACTGAACCCACCTCTCAGATAAACCATTCATGAATCCATTTCCCTCTTGACTGATACTACAACAGATTCCCGAGCCAAACCTCGATATTACCTTTCTAACAAGCTGACATCAAATATGTTCGTACTCATTAATGACTCCAATGATCACCTTGAATTCAACACACCACTCTGGTGATATGACATCACATCGTAGGCCTAAGCCACAACTTGTATAATCCGCGCACCAATGATGGGCGGTCTGAACATACTCAAATCATGACAAATGACTCAAACAAAAGAGCTGTAGCTCAAACTCCTCAGTACCATCATAACGCAAGGCTGGGACCCCGTCCCACATCATAGAAATAGAGTGCCTGAATTCACCTCGAAGGGTCATAACCTTACATGGCCTTGCCACAACGCGCGATCCTATCCAAACACTATTACCCATGAAGCACCTCAAGTCACCATGCTCCGAACGGACAGCCACGCACAGATTGAGGTCTGAAACTAAGCAATCCATCACACCCACGGTGAAGCAAGTAATATACACTATTCAATCCTGAAAGGACACAACCGATGCGCTACTCGCCGAGCAACACCCAATACGGACTTTCCTCCGAAACCAGGAAGTAAGGCATACATAATAACATATAGAAAACTATTCTAAACATCACACTATTGCGACGTGCAACCCGATCCAGATAACATAGCCGTGGCAGCGTGCCACCCGATCCACACATATATCTCACAAAAGGAGATGCACATCGAGCCAAATTTGCTCATTACCATAACACATATAGTCCCATGCCCGGCCTCAAGAAACGCATCCGAAAAGTCCCTCAATACCGGAGCTGAACCAATGGTAGAAACCTCTGCACTGACATCCGCCACGAAGGCCCAATTAACAAAGCAATACTTGCCAGCCGTCCGCTGGTATTTGGAATACAACCCCCCTGCTAGAACATAATCCGATGCACCTTGCCACGCAACCTGTGGCATTTTCGACATAGCCCATAACACATTAGTCTAGACAACCTGACATTGGGACAACCTTTCTGCAATCTAATATCATAACCCAAATTTAACATATCAAGCAAAGAAAGATCCACTCGGACCTCCAATTTCCAATAACCGCTAGACGATGTCGATACACACGATCTACAACCACTGCATAGTCAGTTCACGAGAACTTCTAGTCTCCAACACATATAACACACATCAAGTATCCATTCATACCATGAAAGATTTTCAAAAATTTCCCTGCGCCATCAACAACTCAATTATCGACAGTCGATCCAACAAGAAAAATGTCGCAATACTACTGACGTATCACCAATTTACATCACCTTAATCATCTGAAGATCGATTCTTTACTCACCTGCGGCTGCCCGTGCTGCTCAAGAATTTAATGATTTCCCATTATGAACTGAACCAAAACCTTGAACACGCAAATCTCAATTCTCCATATCATAATACATAGACCATACCACACCAGGTTAACATGAGGACTTCTATCTCTCTCCTGCGCCGCAGACATCGACGCACTCAACTAGTCCAGAACTTTCATGATCCCACATAGAGGAAAAATCATTACACACTCCATGCTTCGCATACCCATAGGAAATATACTCATCTTCAAACCACGGTAAAACACATCAAGAACTCTTTCTCCCAATTCCATTGCACAAGCTAAACTGCCAGGGCTGAATCCTTCTACCCAAACCAAGCTAAGCAATCTGCCAGCACGCAAGAGCTTAACTGCACAATACCGGTAAGACTCATTACCTCGAACACATACAAAGGATTACTCATATCCTTATCATACTGATTCGGTCTATTATCAAGCTGTTCCATTTATCCAATTCCCTTTCTGATTAATCATTAATTTGATATTCTCCCTTGCTGTAGCGCCACAATACCCCAACTCAGGTTTACCTTACGAGACTCGCACATAAGACCACCCTGTCTAAAACCCATAGGCCACTGTATACCCTCTCAAATGTTTCCCAGAATTACCACATTCCAGAATGCTTTACTCCGATGGACTTCCTACGAATCTGAATTCTTTACCATTACCTTCCAAATGCGGATACACGGAATCCCATGATTAACATAAAGTACCACAAGTCTTGATCTCTTCTAATGAAACACAGTCCCTAGCCACATGCACAACCTTAAGACACCTGATTATTACATGCAAAATCTAGAACACAATAAAACCATTCTCGAGAGTCATTCACTCTTATAAAACTGTAATTCACCTGCCCTAAATGAATAGAACCACTCGTGCCTTATTAGTACTCTGACACCGCAGAACATGATTTCATACAGATACAAACAACCATCTTTATTCTCTTTACACTGAGCATTCTTTATCAACAACAGCTCAAAAACATCCTAATATTTCCTCACATTCACGACAGCACCATATAACCTTTGTAAAAAATTTCCTTCACACGTGCCATCCTCGGCTCAATTTCTGCAACCAGAACTGATCTGCCATCCTCCCTTAGAACGGAATCAACATCGCACATAACCATGCAATCAGCTGACCAACAGCAACCTCCCCAACTTGGCCCGAAGCCATATATCAAGGCACTCTTTAATCCGATGATTCCACAATGTTATAGTGAGATTAAACTCAAGTCATTTACAAGTTTTGTGAATACACAGATCACCTAGCACAGACATTCTCTGCAACCCTCGCATTTATTTCCACATCAGCTGAGTCCACTTTCTTCAGCGCCCCAATTCCTCAATTACAACACATACCCTTCAATTACACATGATATATTTTAACATACACATAAGGATCATACCGCTCAAAAACACTCCGCAGGAGATAACCCACCTGCTTCGACTCATTTTAATATTTCAACATACCTTCCACCTTGATATATGTTACACAATCAATTAGTCTTTCTGAGTCTAAAGTCATACCACCACATGAAATGTACTTTACTTTCCAACTAAGAGACATGAAAATATTCTTCACGTGCCCGTAACTTGGGGCTACACAATAGATCGCAATAGGAAACAAAAACTTAACAGCTCATCTATTATCCAGCAGACTTCTTCATCATTACCAATATCACATAGATACACCTCGCAGTACTAACACACTCATCGCATGGATTTCCAACCGCCAACCCGGCTAATAAGGACATTACTGAACATATAAGTTCAAAACACTTGCTCACACAATCAGCACCTCGGTGCTCAAGTCATAGGCGAAGATCCGGCCTCAAGTCCTCTAGACTGGCCCAACATGAACTCACGGAGATTAACTCTCGCCCCTTGATCGGGGAATCACAAGCCATCAAGGCACTTACTAAACTGAGCGCTCATGTGCGCATACAGACGTGGAAGGAATTTCAAGAGTTATATCTCAAGCTGAATCAATTACGCATGATAAGAATTTCAAGAAAGTGAAGTTTTCCTAAAGGTTCTGCAGCCTCTCGAGGATAAATACAGACGTCTCCAAACCGATCCACGAGACTCTACTAACCCTGCTCATGACTCGTGAGACCTAGTAACCTGGATCTGATACCAACTTGTCACGACCCAAATACCAAACCCGGTCGTGATGGTGCCTCTCGTGAAGACAAGGCTAGCCAACAACCCCAAATCCTCTTTTTAACAACTATTAAACATATTGAATAGAAGATACAACTTTTTGGCGTTTAACTATTAATTTCATCACAATACAACCCGACCGGGGTATCACAAGTCACGAGAATCTAATGAGTAGGGACACCACTATTGGGTCAACAAATTATATATATATATATATATATATATATATAAATGAAATTTCAAAGATGGAATACGGTGCCGCGAACGCTGGCGGTCACCTTGCTCAACTACCACAATATGGCCTTCGGTCCTGCTAATAACCCGTTACCGGGTGAACAATACCTGCAACTGCACGCAAGGTGCATGGAGTAAAGTGAGTACTTCCAACTCGGTGATAATAAAAGTGAATAACAACTGAAAGTACAAAATCCCAAAAAGGGCACAAATAATGCTATCTTAAGCAGTAAACCAAATAAACAGTAGAATCCATGAAATTATAGCAAAACATTCTCTTTAAAGAAATCAATTGAACAAGAATACACAAATAAGGTCAGCCATTATTACCTGACCAAAATGTTTCAGTGTCATTGTTACCACTAGTCACTCATTGTTACCTGACTGGTCAGTCATTGTTACCTGACCGAAACA
>MU725544.1:40869-59177 GCA_026770625.1 Nicotiana glauca
GCCCTCACATATGGACCTCGGCCCCAATCAGTCCAAAAATAGTCAAAAAGCCCCTCGGGCATCAGTAAAACAGTGATACTCAGCTCAATGATAGTTCAAATATCAGTTAAAACTCCAGGTTTGAGTAAAATATAGCTGAGTTCATAAAACAGTGTAAATCACACAGACAGAGTTCAAATAGTATTTCAAACAGTGAGGGAAAACAGTGATGATAATTCATAAAGAGTTCAAACAATCGGCAATAAAGCCCAAGTATGACAATAAACCCAAGTTATAATGATAGCAGCAAATCATTGTAAATACGTAGTAAAAAACAACAACCGGGACGGACCAAGTCACGATCCCCAACGGTGCTCTACCCCACGCTCAGGTCCAGCGTGCAAGTCACCTCAATACATCATTAGGATGTGCAAATCCGGGGTTTTAAACCCTCAGAATATCATTCACAAGTATTACTCACCTCTAGCCGGCCGATAATCTAGCTCGCCAAGACTTTCCCTTTCGTATCTACTTCCTCGAGCGTAGAATCCGATCAAAACCATAAGGTATACATCAAAATAGGCTAATGGAACATAATCCAATCGAAATAACTCGAAAAATACCCAAAAATACGAAGTTGGCAAAACCCGAGCCCCGGACCCACTTCTCAAAAAAATACAAAATTCACATTTCCGGAATTCTCATCTTGCCACGAGTCCATACATATAAAATACACAATAATCAGAGTCCATTTGACCCCTCAAATCATCACTTTACTCTTTCTTAGGCTTCAAGCAAAAACCTCCATTTTTACCCTTTGATTCCTTCAATTTTCAGTGATTAATTCATGTTTTTACACTATAATATCATAATCCAAGTCCAAATATCCATACCTGATGATTCTCCTTCGAAGCCTCTTCAAAATCGCCCAAAATCGCCTTAGTTCGCACCCCAAAATGATTTTACACTTCTGAAATTCGAATACACTGATTTCATTAAACCCTCTGACATTTTCGTTTCTGCGGTCCCGCTACCACTTCTACGGGACCGCATCTGTGGATTCCTGACCGCTTTTGCAGTTTCACTTAAATTCCAATGGACCGCTTCTGCGGTCTTAGCCAAACTCAGGACCGCTTCTGCGGTCGCCAATCCGCATCTGCGGAGTCCGCTTCTGTGGAATAAAGTCCGCTTTTGCGGAAAAATGCCCAGGACTCAAGGGCCGCTTCTGTTATCATCCAACCGCATCTGCGGGACTGCTTAAGCGGCTCTTCAACCGCAGATGCGGAAACAACAGAAGGTTTCAAACCTGCTGCAATTCCAAGCATCCAAACTCTCGATTCATCATCCGAAACCATCCCGAGGCCTCCGGAACCCCAACCAAAAACACCAACCCACTCCAAAACATCATACGAACTTGTTCCAATCATAAAAACACATCCTTTAATACAAAAATCATCAAATCACGACGGATTCAAGCCTAAATTCAACTAAAACTTCCGAATCTCACATCCGATCAGAAACCCGACCAAACGACGTCCGAATGACCTGAAAATTTGCAGACATATCCAAAATCACCTAACGAAGCTACTGCAACTCTCGAAATTCCATTCCAACTCCCGGATCAAAATCTCACCTATCAACCGGATTTTGCCAAAATTCCAACTTCACCAATTCAAGCCTATTTCTACACCGGACCTCCAAATTCAATTCTGATAGCACTCCTAAGTCACAAATCATCACCCGAAACTATTCGAATCATCATAAATCCATTCCGAGCCCTCTAACTCATAAGTCAACATCCGGTTGACTTTTCCAAACTAACCTTCTCTTAAGGAGACTAATTGTCTCATTTCCAACCAAACTCTATCCGAATTACTTCAAATTCACCAAACACATATAATGAAACATATAGAAGCATAAAATAGGGAAAACGGGGCGGAGATACATGAGACGACGGGTCGGGTCATTATAGTTTATTTCCAGGAGGAAGATCAACCAATTCCCATGTATGGTTGTTCAATATAGATTCTATTTCACTATTGACTGCCTCTTTCCAAAATAATAATTTCGAAGAATACATAGCTTCTTTAAATGTTCGAGGCTCATTTTCTAATAAGAAAATCACAAAATCTGGTCCAAATGAAGTAGACGTTCTTTGACGTTTACTACGTCTTGGATCCTCCTGATTAAATGTACTTTGTTTTGTTTCATCCCGAGGTCGTTTAGATCATTCACCAATTAACTCACATTCCTTTTTATACGGATATATATTTTCAAGGAACTCACCAGTATCTGATTCTATAACCGTATTATTATGAATGTCATGATTTTGTGATTTATGAATCAAAAATCGATACTATAGGTCGCACATCATATGAAAACACAATCAACTGTTTTCGGTCATATTTTTACCCTTTTGAGTTTAGAAACTTGCACTTTTGCCAAACACCCACACACTTTAAAATAATTCAAGTTAGGCTTCTTCCTTCACGATTTGCATATGAAATGGATTGTGTTTTGCTATGGGGTACTCAATTTAGTATCCGGTTAGCCGTAAGAATAGCGTCCCCACACAAGTTATGTGGCAAACCAGAACTTATCAACAATGAATTCATCATCTTCTTTAATGAACAATTCTTTCTTTCTGCAATCCCATTGTATTGGGGCTTGTAAGGGGCAATTGTTTGATGAATAGCCATATTCTGAACATATTTCTTCAAAAGGACATTCATATTCACCACCTCTATCACTTCTTATCATTTTGATTTTATTGTTAAGTTGCGTTTTAACTTCATTTTTGTATTGCCTGAATGTATCTATTGCTCCATCTTTATTATTAAGTAAGTAAACATATCGATATCGAGTATTGTCTTCAATAAAAGTTATGAAATACCTCTTTCCACCGTGAGATGGTATTGACTTCAGTGTGAATTAAGTCTAAAGAATTTGTGTAACGACTCGGCCGGTAGTTTTTGGAATTTACACCCCGATCCCATATTAACTGCTTTCTCCAAGTTTATTTCTGCTATTTTGATTTGTCGGGATGTTCGGTTTTGAGTTTCGGAGAGTTTTGGGACACTTAGTCCCTAAATGAGAGCTTAAGTATTAGAAAGTTGACCGTAGTCGGAACAATATGAAGATGGCCTCGGAATGGGAATTCGATGGTTCTGTTAGCTCCGTTGGGTGACTTTGGGGTTAAGAGCGTGTTCAAATTGTGTTTTGGAGGTTCGTAGTTAATTTAGGCTTGAAATGCCGAAAGTTGAATTTTAGAAGTTATCGGTTCGATAGTGAGATTTTTATCCGAGGGTCAGAATTGAATTTTGAGAGTTGCAGTAGTTCTCTTATATCATTTAGGATGTGTGTGCAAAGTTTCAGGTCATTCGGACGAGGTTTGGTAAACTTTTTTATCGAAAGTATGTTTTTAGAGTTTTTGAAATTCTTAAGGTTGAATCCGATGAAAAATAGGTGTTTCGATGTGTTTTTGAGTGTTCCAAAGGTTGGAATAAGTTTGAATGATGTTATGGGATATGTTCGTAGGTTTGGTTAAGGTCCCGGGGGCCTCGGATGTGTTTCAGATACTCAAGGTATCATTTTTGGGACTTGTTGAATTGCTGAACTACTGATATGTGGTTTCCTTCTCTGCATCGCATCCTTCCATCCGCGATCGCGTAGTGCATTCTTTGAGGGGGCCTAAGTTGTTATTCGCGATCGCATTACCTTACTCACGATCGCAAAAGTCAGCCTCTTCCTCCTTCACGTTCGCAGTTATTATTCTGCGTTCGCATAGTATAAGATGAAAGCTGGTGGCTCATTGCCCATTTACTCTTCGCGTTCACGTGGCTTCGACCGCGAACACATAAGCTGGACTTGTCCTCGTAAGCCTACTATTGCGTTCTCATAGGCCAGTTCCAGGACCTTTCACTTTTCCTCTTATGCGATCGCATTCATCATGTCGCGATCGCGTAGGCCATTTCTGGAGCCTTTCACTTTTACTCTTTGCGATCGCAGTGAACAACATCTGGGTAGAGACATTAAAAATCCCAATTCGAGGGTGTAAGCTTATTTTCATAATTTCAAATTTGGGAGCTCGGGAAGGGCGATTTTTGAAGACTTTTGCACCTGTCCAACTTGGGTAAGTGATCTCTACCTAACTTAGATCAAATTCTATTATTCCTAACTTAAATCTAGCCTTTATATTTCGAATTTGATGGGAAAATTTGGGAAAATTTTGATAAACTTCATAGGCCGAATTATTGGGTTTTGATTGGGTTTTTGACATCCGATTTGAGAGATTCTTATATGAATAGACTCGTGTGAGTGTGATAATTCAGAAAATATAAATTTTACCCATTTTTGAGATGTGGGCCCGAGGGGAATTTTGGTCATTTTAGATAACTTCACGTATTAGCTTAGAATTTGATTGTAGAATCAGCTTCTTGAAGTATTAGTTACATTATGAAATGAGATTTGGGTTGTTTGGAGTCGGATACTCGTGGCAAAAGCGTGGTTTCGAGTTGATCTGAGCTTTATTCGAGGTAAGTGGCTTGTCTAACTTTGTGTGAGGGATTTTTCCCTTTAGGATTGATATTGTGGCAATTGAAATGCCTCGTACGTGAGGTGACGAGCGCGTACTTGAGCTAATTGTTGGAAATTTGGTTTTATTTAAAAATAACCTTGAATTGTGTTCTTCATTTCCTTGCTTACACTGTTTGGGCATTAAACCTGCCGTAGCTTAGAGAAACATGTCTACTTGACTAAATTGCTCTATGTGTCTTAACCGCCTTAATTGTACTGCGTGAATCATGCTAGGTTTGGATTACCTACTTCACTTTGATATGAAATTGATTGGATTGAATTCTTGTTGTTGTTGTTGTTGTTGTTGTTGTTGTGTGTTTACTTTGGAACTACGGGGCGGTATCCCGGGAGCTCCCCCTGTATATTTACTTTGGGACTACGGAATTGCATTCCGGGAGATCCCCTTGCACATTTATGAGTTGGACTACGGGACTGCACCCGGGAGATCCACTGGATATGATATTTATATTTGGGGACTACAACACGGTATCCTGGGAGATCCCCGGTTGTTATCTCGGAGCTGAGTTATGTTCTTTTACTGTGTTTTACTTTCCTTTGTAATGTTGTTGTTGGCCTTTTCTTACAAACATCTCATTCGTACTTATTACAACCTTATCAGATACAAATACACTTTTAAACCCATTATTAATAAGAAGTCCAGCAGAGACTGAGTTCATTCTAATATTGAGAACATTAAGGACGTTGTATAGAGTCAACACCTTACCGGAATTCATTTTTAAAAATATCTTCCTACATCCTTCAATTTTAGCCATTGCAGAATTTCCTATAAAAACGTCTCTTCGGGTCCAACTAGAGCATATGTAGCAAATGCTTCTCTAATGGCACAAACATGGCGAGTGGCTCCAGAATCAATCCATCACTCCTTAGGATTGCCCACCAGGTTGCATTTAGAAAGCATAGCACATAAGTCATCAACATCTTCGTGCCTTTCAACCATGTTTTCTTGACCCTTCTTCTTGTCTTTCTTCGGAGCACGACAATATGTAGATTTGTGTCCAGCTTTCCCATAGTTGTAGCAATTTCCATTGAACCGCTTCTTGCTTGGGTTACTTTTCGGCCGAAAAGTATGCTTTCTCATTATTTATTTTGAGGAGTATCCTCAATAATGTTTTCTCACATTATTGTTGAGTTCCACGGCCTCTCTTTAGCTTTGTTGTCCTCTTCGTTTCTCAGCCGAACAATGGGATCTTCAAGCGACATCTCCTCGTGCTTGTGTTTCAAGTAGTTTTTGAAGTCCTTTCACAAAGGAGACAACTTCTCAATCATCGTTGCAACTTGGAATGTTTTATTGATGATAAGACTTTCAATGAAAATTCTGTTAGTAAAAATACTAAAATTACTACTTTCAACATCATTATTAATTCAACCTACACCTTCAACAAGGAGATCGTGAATAATCACTTGTAATTCCTGGACTTGGATAATAACAGACTTGCTATCTACCATTTTGTAGTTCAAAAATTTAGCGGCAACAAATTTCTTCAACCCGACATCTTCTTTTTTGTATTTCTTTCAAGCGCAATCCATAGTTCTTTTGACATCTCCACATTACTATAGACGTTATACAAATCGTCCTCCAGTCCGCTAAGAATATAATTCTTGCACAGAAAATTAGAATGTTTCCACGCCTCAATCACGAGAAAGCTTTAATTCTCTGGAGTTTCATCGGGCAGAACGTGAACATCTTCCTTTATGAACTTCTGTACACTTAAAGTATTCAAGTAGAAGAACATCTTCTGCTGCCACCGCTTGAAATCAATCCCGAAAAGTTTTACGGGTTTTTCTGCTGGTGCCAATTCTAGTGTTGTTCGGCTTATTGATGCATCACCATAGGAACAGTCTGGTTCCTGTTGTCATTCGTTATTTCTATGAAAGAATGACACAAACAAACGTCAAAATCACGTAGATTTTAATCTCCAACGGAGTAGAAAAATACAAAGGTTTTAGTCTCCAAAATGGTGAATATAACACAAATACAGAAAATAAATTTAAATTCCTTAAGCTTGTTAGTGTACTGTATTTGTAATGTTAGTGTACTATATTTGTAAAATAATTCTGGAGAGTATAAAAATAACGTATAAAAATAAATAAATAAATAATAGAAATAAAATTTAATCCGAGCCCACAGAATTCACAGTGCTTCATTAAGGAATTTAATGCCCTCCTAGTACCCAAGTTTGTGGATTATTTTCTCCAATGATAGAACGGATTGCACACTGGTGTAGCGGTACCTCAAACCCCAGTGTTTCAGCGAACACAAAGATCGGTAGCAAATTACACTTATTGTTGCTTTCTTTTTAGGTAAAACAATGCAGAAGAAAGGAGGAGAACTCAGAAATTCATATGGAAAATCTGAGAGAATGATCTGATATATATATATATATATATATATATATATATATATTCCAATATGTTGAGACCCTTCAGAAGGTCTATCATGACAGTTTAAGCAAAATGACCATAACGTAAATGGCTATTTATGCAATAATAAAACGGGAATTCAAACCTTATTTTTCCATTACAAAAATAGAAAACGGACGGGAAGGAAACTTAATGTTCCGTTACAAAAAATAAAAACAGACGTTGAGGAAACGGATAATTTGGATTTAATATTAATTTTCCGTTTACAAAAAATTGGATATTTAATAATATTACGTTAATATTTACTATTAACAAATAAATTTATTCTAAAAAATTAATCAATTAATTGATTATTTGACAGAATCCAAAGCCGAGCCGAGCTAGCGACGACGACCACGACGCGAGGCTTGCCTTCTTCTTAACTCTTTAAGACATTTATATATACCTATCAAAAACCTTTTCTTCTTCCAATATGAGACAATGTTTGTTTGTCAAGGAGAAAATCTCAAATGAAACTCAAATATTTCATTTTCCCTTCATTTCTCATTCACCCTTTTTTAAGCCTATTTTAGCTTAAAACCTCAACAATACAAGTGGTAATTCCCCATATAAAGAAAATGAGTTCAATTTTTGAACATCTACATAATCAAATCACTTATAAATAAAACTCTATAATAAATATTAACTTATAATATGATAAAAGTTAACTAATATGTTAAAACAATTTAAACTAATGGTTTACATTTATTTAAATCAATATATAAAACTTAAAAGCAAGTATAAATTTTGATTTTCTATTAAAATGTAATAAATCAATTACCTGACGTCACAGCCTTCTTAGCTCAGTGGTAGAGCGCGTGGCTTTTAACCACGTGGTCGTGGGTTCGATCCCCACAGACGGCGTTTTTCCGAGGTCTTGAGAGTATCATCAAGCTTTACATTCCTTCTACCAAGAGCCTTTTTTTTTTCCTTTCCATTTCATGTTGCCCCTTAATATTGATAATTGATATCCATTCAGTTTACCTTTCTTTATACATGTACTCTTCAATTTTTGTAACTCTAAGTTTTGATTTGTAAATCTATAAATAGGATGTTCTTAGTTTATGAAAGACATACTTGAAGACAATAAGAAAGCTTTTGTCCTTTCTATCTACCTTTTTGTCTATATTGGCACTTTGAGTATTATTTCACAACGTTTCATAATTTAACAAAGGATAAACACATTCATCCTTCATCAATGGAGGACTTGCTTCTTTATGAGGTGTTAAAGTAGAGTTTGAGTAAAAAGCTTTCGGTTTTTATTAATTCACGTCTTGTTATATCATAACGAGCACAACGATTCCAATATTAATAAGTATTTTCACTTTTTAGCCTCCTTCCTTTTAATTGCATGTAGAGTAATAAAGAAGTATAAATCATTTTTATTGATTGCTGGTTAACGAAAAGCATAGTGAAAAAATAAAGAGTTATCCAATTTTATTTTCAAAGAAAAACATCAAGCAATACTTACCATCACTTTCTTTATGATAAACTTCACTAGGCGAATATTTTAAGCTAGGACGCTTTTTGATAGGTAAGTGTAGGAATTAAAAAAGGAAGCTTTCAACAGACACATCACACAAGCCATCAGGACTTGACACTTGAAAATCGGGAAGCTAATAATCGTTAGATATAATTCTTTCCTCGGTATTAGTCATCATACTTTCATTATTATAAATTATTTGTTATTTTTACTAAACTCCACTATGTTTGGCCCAAAAACACTTCTTAATAAGTGTTTGATTCGAAAGATACTAATTACTTTACAAGTGAATACAATAAAAAATAAATCAAAGGTACATCGTAATCGAAGATAATGAGACATAGAGATACGTATGATATTTTTTATTGTTTCCAAGAGATTGAATATTCAAGAGAGAGAGAGAGAATGCTCGTTTTAAAAAGATCTGATGTCTTTACAATATTGGGATCCTCCTTTATATAATAGATGAATCCCCTTGAAATAATAAAATAATACAGAGATTGGTCACACTCTTTCGAGGAGACGACGAGGCCGATAACACACTTCACCCCGATATTCTTAGGTCGTGCCCTTACTTCGGTTAGCGTATACTTGTTGGTCATTGCTACCAACGCGAAGACGTAATGGGTAGAATTTGACCCCATACAATAAGTTTACAAACTTTTTTTGTCTACTATTATCTTGTTCTAAACTATGAAACAAAAGGTTTCTGAAGATATTCAAAATATCATTTCTTTTTTATCATATAGCTCTTTTCTATTTCAACTTCAAATGCACTTCTTTTTTTCCAAATTTCACTAGAAAAAGGTTTAAGTTTTTGTGATTCAACCACGTTTGCAATTTATTAATTCTCTATGTGATGTTTGAAGTTTAAATAATCTCCAAATGTTGTTTCCAGTGTGAAACAATGTTTTAATAGGCAGGACACGAGGCAAGTCATTTTACCTCGGACGAGGCGAGGCGTAAGCAATAAGACATGTTTGCGTAACCACTTTAAATTTTATTATTTTCAAGAATTTTAAGATAATAAAAAATAAAAAATAATAATAAAAATTACATTAAAATTACAAAATTATGACAGATAATCTATTTAAGATATTTGTAAATTATAATTCAACTATGAATAATATGAAAAGTATGACATATATCATAATATGCAAATTAGCTACAATGTCGTTACAACTCAAACATCAAAAGTAATGTATTCGATGAGAAATCTTATATGTATCTCTTAAGAAGTAATGAATCTTGAAAGAATTTCGATGTTATAATTGATATTTTAAAATACTCTTTTTATATAATTCACAATTTAAATATGATTCTCTAGCATCATTTATTTTTAAGTTTCAACGAGTTAATAAAGTAACACATAATTTACCATACCATGATAACTAATTATTTTTAAATAGTTATTAGCTAATACTGAGCTATTAAATTAATTGTATTTTATCTCGTAAAAATGTGAAAAAAATAATATTTAGAAAAATAATTATGGATGATTATATAATAAAGACATAACAAAAGTTAATACATAAAAACTTTTTAAATGAATGATTTACTTAAAGTTTACTATCATAGCCGTCTTAATGAATAATGTGCATTAGTTTTTATTTAATTATGACATAAACTACTCTCAACTTAATGATTTATAATCAAGAAAAAAGTAATTTTGAATACCCAACAATTTATTAAGAAAATTTGAGGATTTACAAGGTTAGTTAAACACAATTGCATATAGTTCTATTAGGCGAGCCCAGTACGTTGGGCGTTGGGCGTTGAGTGTATCCGGGACATAAGCCCCGACGGACGAAGCGTAAGCCTCACGAAACTAAGCCCTACACATAAACACAGAGGCGTTTTACGAGTGCTCCACCCGAGAGCGAGCCTCAGACGAGTCCCCATTCTACCTTAAAACAGAAGTGTGAAAAAATATGTATTGCCAACCAGGATATTTCCTGGTTTAAAATATTACGCAAATCTTGCTTCTTTCATCTTTTGTGTAACTAAACAATATTGCAATATTTAAATGAATAAGTTTGTTACTTATGTATTAAATTTTATTTTGTTCTATTTTAGTACAAGTGCATCCTTTTCTAAAATTTATTTCTTCGCCATTAGATGCATGAATTTGATCTATTTCATGCCATTCAACTCCTTTTATTCGATTTTTACATAAAACAATGATAAAAAAGAAAGAGAAAGTTGAAACTGTTATAAATAGAATTTTATTTATGGTGAATGTTTATACTTAGAGAGATTCTAGGGTTTATTACTTGGTGGCTAAGTCGCATCTCCCTATAAATAGAATGTTCTATTCCATTTTAAATCATCTCATATCAATAAGAATTCTTTTCTCTCAACTTTTCTCTACAATGCTCTTTTACTTCTTTTATTGTTTTATAACACGTTATCAGCACGAGACTCTAACCAATTGAGTAGAAGCTTTGGGATTGAGTATAATGATTGTTAATTGTTCTATAAACTTCCTTCATGATTAAATCCTGGATTTAAGGTAAGTATTTTACTTTTCTCTTTCAAATTCTTGACATTCTATAATTTAATTTTAAATACAAGCAAAGATGATAAATTTTGATTATAACTCTAACGGAGTTAGAAAGAAATTATAACCACCCAAAATGGTAAAAAAAATTTATGCCTTGCCATAATCAAATTCATATATGTAGTGGGCAAAGAATTAAAAACCTGTCCCATTGAATTTGCTCCATTCTCATTCCCTTTAGAGAATGTGATAGCATTATGTGATAAGTCTGAAAGAAGATAAAATTACTACTATACATGTATCAATGGATGTGGACGTGACAATAGACGGAATTATAATCGTCATTATTGTGATATTGAGAATAATAAGGATTCTCAAAATAATCCTTCAATATGTGAAAGTAATATTTGTCAACGATTTGACATGAGATTTTATAAAGCACATAGATGATTATGGTCTATTCATGATGTGAATGTGACAATATCTGATTTATGAATATATATACATTCTTGGAAGAATATAAACGTGCTAGTGGTAGTGATATACCACACTCACCTCTAGAAGGAGGTTTGAGATGAAATAAGAAAATAATGTAATTATTATGGCATGAATGATCACAGATCACATACTTATTGTCACGACCCAATTTCCACACCCGGTCGTGATGGCGCCTCTCGTAAAGACAAGGCCAGCCAACAGAACAACAACACCTCTTTTAACAGTTACTTAGCATGAATAAGTTTGAATCATAGATAATGAAATCACATTGCGGAATAAACGTAATAAAATAGGGAACCCATCCCCGCTCAGCCCAAAATCGGGGTGTCACAAGTCACGAGCATCTAGAAGAATTTTTAATATAACTACAAAGCCTGTAATACATAGAATAAAATCTGGAATCAAAGGAAGAAATCCGGTGCCGCGAACGCTGGCGGTCACCTGACTCAACTACGATAGCAAATTCTCAACCAGCTCAAACCCGCTACCGGGTAAACCAATACTTGCATCTGCACGTGAGGTGCAGGAAGTAAAGTGAGTACTCCAACTCGGTGAGTAATAAAGGTAAATAATAACTGAGCAGCAAGAAACCACGTAAAGCAAGTTATCATGCTATATAGTACAGTGTAACCCTTTGAGAAAACAGTGAAACCGTGAAATCTTTGGAAATATCTGGACTCAGTTTTAAACCTCTTTTGAAAATAACTTTTTCCAATAGTTAAGCAAATGAATGCAAAACAGATAGTGCAAGTCAGCACATAAGTCAGCCCCTCGGGAACAACACTTCATTAACAAATAACACCAGGGTATCAGGTAAACAGTACAAGGAGTAGCATGGATGCCAATGAAATACGAGTGCTGGAATGTCATGACAGATAATACAAATAGGAACAAATGCATGAGCGCAATGCAATGCATATGACGGTACACTCCGGTACCCACTGCGGCGGGCAGCCCGAGCCATCCATATATTTAACATCGACGACGCTCACTCAGGGTGTGTACAGACTCCGGAGGGGCTCCTACGACCAAAGCGCATATAATCAAGCCATCTCGTGGCACCAACCAGGCTCTCGGCCTCAATATCAATATAATACCGTTGCGGCGTGCATCCCGAGCCATCCATATATCCAAAAATCACTATAAGCCCCTCGGGCATTTTTAAAACAGAAATTCACAGCCCAAAATACCATTTAGAAATATCATTTAAGTTTTCAAATCTTAGAAAGACGGATGAGTTATAGTATTGAAACCTTGGACCGAGATCAAATAATATGCAAAGTGATGCGAAAACAGTGATATCATTCCCTGAAGGATTCACATAGTTGGCACGAAACCCAAACATGGCAATCAACCCAAATTATAATGATAACAAGTAGTTTCAGTCAAATACATAGTAAGTTCATCAAACGGGACGGACCAAGTCATAATCTCCAACGGTGCTCTACCCCACGCTCGCTATCCGGCGTGCAAGTCACCTCAATACAACACTATGGTATGCAAATCTGGGGTTTCAAACCCTCAGACTATCATTTACAGTCATTATTCTCCTCGAACCGGCGAAATCTCTAGCTCGCGACGCCTTTGCCCCTCAAATCGGCCTCCACGTACGTCTAATCTAACCAAAATCAGAGCGAATACATCACAATATGCTAAGGGAACAATACCCAATCGAAAACAATCGAAAAATAGCAAAAATCTCGAAACTAGCAAAACTCGAGCCCTGGCCCACTTCTCGAAAAATTAAAAAATTTATATCACCGGATTCCTCGTCTCGCCACGAGTCTATACATATTAAATTTACCAAAATTGGAGTCCATTTGACCCTTCAATTTCTATTTTTAAACTACTAATTTTCAAGCCCTAGCTTTACCCCCTTTTGATGAATTTCAACCAATTTTCATATTAGATTTATCATAATCTCATGTATTTAGGCCAAGGGACTTACCTCCAATCGATTCCCAGTCAAAACTCTCTTTAATTCTTGCCAAAAGCTCTCAAGGTCGCCCAACAATGGTGGAAAATATCCCAAGCTCGCGGATGAAATATTCAATAAAAACCCTTCTGCCCAGGCTGATTTTTTCGCTTCTGCGGTCCCGCTTTCGCTTATGCGGGACCGCTTCTGCGGCCAAATTTTCGCTTCTGCGGATATTCATTAAAAGTCCAAAATCGCTTCTGCGGCTAAATTTCCGCTTCTGCGGAACTTCCTCTCAAGATCAAAATCGCTTCTGCGATTACCCGTCCGCTTCTGCGGACCCGTTGATGCGAAGAATATTCCGCTTCTGCAAAACTACCTTACCAAACCACGGACCGCTTCTGCGGTAAAATACTCCACTTAAGCGCCTCCACTTCTGCGGTCCAAGACCCGCAGGAGCGAAAATACCAATTGCAGCAACTCTTCAGCAACATGCAACTCCAAACTCTCTGTTTAACCATCCGAACTCATCCCGAGGCCCCAGGGTCCTCAACCAAAAGTAGAGATATGGTCCAATACCCTATTCAAACTTGTTCCAATCCTAAGAACGCATCCAACAACACAAAAACCCTCAATTCTCATCAATTTCAAGCCTAAGTTCTTCAAATTCTTCCAAAACTCGCATTCGGTCAAAGACCCGACCAAATCACCTCCGAATCATCTGAAATTTTGCACACACATCCCAAATCACCTAACGAAGCTACTGCAACTCTCGGAATTCCATTCCGACCCTCGGATCAAAATCTCACCTACCACCGGAATTCGCCAAAATACTAACTTCGCCAATTCAAGCCTGATTCTACGCCGGACCTCCAAAATCAATTCCGATCGCACTCCTAAGTCACAAATCATCCTTCGAAGCTAACCGAATTACCAGAAATCACATCCGAGCCTATGACTCATAAGTCAACGTCCGGTTGACTTTTTCAACTTAATCCTTCGTTAAAGAGACTAAGTGTCTCATTTCTTATCAAAGCCAATCCAAATCAACTCTCACACACCACATACCGATAATGAAACATGAACAGGCATAAAATGGGGGAAACAGAGCGGTAACTCATGAGACGACGGGTCGGGTCGTCACACTTATTATACGCCAAAATATTATGGCAATGTGGTTATTAAAAGACAATGGTAATGCAAGAAACAGATCTTGCATATAATTTGACCATGACCACAATGGTATAACTTTTTATTTAAAAGAGATATTCACCATATGGATATTTATGAATATGTGATAGTACCAAATTAATTGAGAACTCTGCAAGTGCCAATTATACTATTTTGGAGAAACACAATTGATTACCAATAAACTATTGTGTTGTAGTAAGTCTCAAAGAAATTTATTCAGTTTTCAAAGTACACGCGAAAGCGGTTGATTATATTGAGACTATAAATAAAGGAAAGATTTAATATTTCCTATTACTACAACTTGTAGCGGGATAATATATATGTGAAAAGTTACCCGTTTTATTCTCCAATTTGTACTACACAAATAAAATAATACCACAATAAATGGAATGTTTATTGGTATAAAAACCATATCATAATAAACTTGGAGTTTATTGATAATTGCACATATCATGATGTAAATCTAAAGTTTATTAATACATACAATTTTATCAAGCATGGCCTATTGAGCAATCTTGATTTAAGTATGGTGTGCAAAAATAAAAGAGAATTCACATGGGTAAATATTAAAGAACTAGAAAGTTCTTTACGAATTCTCTAATGTTGCTTGTTCTCATTATTTAATTGACCAATTAAAATTGGGATTGAACCCCATGAATGCTGGAAATATCAAAGGTGAATTGGGGCCCATTCACCTGCCATGTATACCACATAAGATGCATCTATGAGATGGTTACATGTGCGATTATCATTAACCCGCAACTTGGTGTTGGCGAGGTAATTTGCTCAATAATTTAATTTCGAGCATAATTTCCAGATTTTCTATTCAAGATAGTTCATCTTGATAAGTTAGTTTACATCACAGTTGGTTTAGCAAAATTATTTATTGAGTACCTCCACTTAATAACTAAAATATTGCTTATAAGAATGAAGTTATCTATATCAGTTTGATATACGTTATATACGAAAATATATTATATTCTCCCCTCACAAGTGGTTCGGGGTCAGGAACCAAATAGTTCCACCTTGTTATTATTGATGTGCGGTGTATATATTGATTAATACCAAAAAGCACAAAGATGGATTCCCAAAATTGAGGAAAAAAATTAGTTTTTCTAACACGAGGGGGAGACATGATAAATAGTTGAGAAAACGTTACGTGGAATGAATTATCATTTGTACATCTAGATCCTCGAATACGATAATATGAACTTGAAGTTCATAAAAAGATAATTCATTTGCAATATATTGCAAAGCATGTCATACGCATTTGCTGACCCAAAGAAAGTAACTATATTCTCATTGCAATTGCTCATATTAAGTCCTAGAAGGACAAAGTCTATGATACTTTTAAAGCGTATAGACAAATCGGTTTCAAATAAAACTTCTTGATAAAGAAGATGAGCAAATGATCAAACTGATCATAATAAGGAGGCAAGTGATCTAGAAGATCACATGACATAACACTTCATAAAATCTCATGATAGATTCAGGTACCTGAATGTGTGAATGAAGAGATCTCTATGTTATGTCTTTATGAAAAAATGTTGGAATCGATATAAAATGTCCGTTGACGACATCTATCATGGAGCTAAGTATAGATGAGGATCTTAAGTCTATCGAATATAAATACAAAAGTATTGGCCAAATGGAAGAGACACAATTCGAGTAGAATTGAT
Source organism: Nicotiana glauca (assembly GCA_026770625.1). Lineage (NCBI taxonomy): Eukaryota > Viridiplantae > Streptophyta > Magnoliopsida > Solanales > Solanaceae > Nicotiana > Nicotiana glauca. The sequence goes on from MU725544.1 coordinate 57,111, forward strand.
TCCATATGAAAGACATATAGTTTTGGACATGTAGTTCAAACACTTGAAAGTATAAAGTCAATGATATGTGCAATCAGTTTTCGATATCTTACTTGTCTGGCATGACGTGAAAACTTGATATACATCTAATTAAAGTCTATTATATGACTTATATGACAATTCTTGAAGGATTTAAATCGCTTAAAGCATATACAATTCTTGGTCCTGAAGTACCATATCCTAAGTACTATTTGCTCACATGTGTATCTTGATATAACTATAAGCATGATCATGTGATAGTGACGACTTTCAAGGTGCAACATATTCATTGGACTTAATATGACTATTTTATTCACCAAATCTCTGCCGACGTCAACCTTCAAGAAGCTAGTGCACAAGATAAAGATGTGAATTAATACTCTCATCGGAGGGAGTTAATGCGCGTTGCACTCTTTTTCCCTTACAAGGTTTCGTCCCACTGGATTTTTCTTGCAAGGTTTTTAATGTGGCAACCAAAAATGCGTATTGTAGATATTTGTACTCTTTTTCCTTTACTAGAATTTTTTCTCACTGGGTTTTATTTTAATTAAGATTTTAACGAGGCACATTATCTATTGAAATTTAAGGGGGAGTGTTATAAATAGAATTTTATTTATGGCGAATGTCTATATTTAGAGAGATTCTAGGGTTTATTACTTGGTGGCTAAGTCACCTTCTCCCTATAAATAGATGGTTCTATTCCATTATAAATCACCCCATATCAATAAGAATTCTTTTCTCTCAACTTTTCTCTGTAATGCTCTTTTACTTCTTTTATTATTTTATAACAGAAACTAAGCAATTAATGGCTAGAAAAGAAATAAAGCGTATTGTTTAAGCTTGTCTTTCTTTGACTATATACTTTTAATCTTTATTTTTATTTGATTAATTTGAAAGGAAAAATCAAATTTATACTATATTTTTGTTGTGCAAAAGAATAAAATTAAAGTAAAATGTGTTAAATAGGTCCAGAGAAGATTTAATTAAAGGATTATTTTGGTAAACAAAACATTAAAGCATTAAAATAAGCAAAAAAAATTAAGCAGACATGTCACCACCCAATTCCATAGCAGGTCATAATTGCGCCCAAAGCCAACGCGGAAAATACTAGATAAACTTTCGGTCACCTTTATCCCAACGTATTTGAAATTAATTCTTTAAATTGGAATAATTCAGAAATGATGAATAAAAATCATGATAATCATACAACCCCAAAATAATACAGTCTACTAATGTGTGTGTGCCAAGACCTGGTGTCACAAGCATGGGAAACTAGTAGAGTATACAAAAGGATCACACTATCCTACTGTCCGAAACGGAATAGACAGCAAAAATACAAAAGAAAGACTTCTTCAGGCTGTTGAACGACATGGAGGAGAAGTAGCTCACCGCTCGAATCCGCTCAGAGATGCGTACCCGACTGATAGCCAGATGTACCTGACTCAGACCCTGTATAATTAAGTATATGTCACGACCCCAACCCCGATCGTAATGGCGCCCAACACAGTGCTAGGCAAGTCCGACCAATTCAACACTCTAATCCCTCATTTGGAGTTTGTTACCAATTAATAGTATTCCAAATTAACATGATTATAAATCTGTAACAGTAGGTAAAATGTGCGAAAATCAAGAAAATAACACTACAAATCCCACTGATCTGGTGTCACGAGTCAAGAGCCTCTAATACAAGTTTGAGGAATAGCCTAACAAAAGGTAGTCTAAAATGCTGAAAGTAAAGAAGATAGAGGGAGAAATCGGGTCTGCGAACGCCATGCAGCTACCTCGATGACTTCGGTGAGATCTGAATAGCAGCAATATCTCAATCTACGCCTCCAGAATACCTGTATCTGCACACATGATGCAGGGAGTAAAGTGAGTACTCCGACTGAGTGAGTAATAGCAATAAATAATGACTGACAGAAAGAAATCTCGTAAAAAGCAATAAGCAGTTCTATATCAAAGCAGTAAGAGCATTTAAACAGCAACTGAATGAAGAAGTCAGGTAAAAATCCCTTAAGCCAGTACTCAACTCATTTACTTCTCATGATA
>MU725547.1:0-48173 GCA_026770625.1 Nicotiana glauca
ATTTCTCTTGTTTTGTATATATTTTTTTTGATTTTGTATTTATTTCCAAAAGTATTTATTTTATTATTTTCAGATATATTTTATTATTTATTTTTATTATATTATTATTATATTTTATTTATTATCATTTTTTTTAATTTTCCTAGTATTTGTTGTGCCATTTTTGTGATAATTTCCTAATTAATTCCCTTTTTAACTCTTGTACGTCCAATTTACCAACACTGGTATCTCACACGAGTCACAAATTGTTGTAACAAAAATTTATTTATTTTGATTTTGGAATTCTTTTACTTGGGATAAAAATTACGTGCTCACAGGGAGTCTTTGACATTATTGTGCACAAAGCACTTGCATATAAATGCCCTAAGATGGGATATATTTAGCTTTCTCCCTTTAAGTGACTCATAGGGAATCTTCTTAACAAGCGGTCTAGTCATGCAACTATTTATGATGTAACATGCAAAAATTCAGCAAACTTAGCATTTTCAAATTTAGTTCCATGATCAGACCTAATTGATGCAAGTTGATTACCTAGTTGTTTCTGAGTTTTTCTAACAAAAGAAGTAAACATGCAAAATGCTTCATCTTTAGATGTTAAAAACAATGTCCAAGTAAACCTAGAGTAATCATCAACAAGCACAATTACATGTCTTTTACCACCTTTACTTAATATTCTCATTGGACCACAGAGATCCATTTGGACCAGTTCCATCGTTCTGGTGGTACTTACCACTTTCTTGCATTTAAAAGAGGATCTTACCTGCTTCCCCCTTGGACAAGTCTCACAAACTTTGTCTTCTTTGAACTTGATGTTAGGCAGCCCTATCACCAGATCCTTAAAAACTAATTTGTTGAGTTGACTCAGACTTGCATATCCAAGTCTCTTGTGTCAAAGGAGGGGATCATTGTCCAACACATTTAAGCAAGTGAGTTCATTTTCTGAAAGTGTGGACAAATCTACAATATATGTATTGTTTACTCTTTTTCCCTGCAAAACAATCGTGTCAATAGTAAGATTAATCACAAAACATTTGGTAAAGGTGATTACTACCAAGTTACATGTATCACATAATTGTGATATACTGATTAGACTGTACTTTAGGCCATATATCAAGTAGACATTTTCAATAGAGTGAGAATCAGTCTTACCTACCTTTTGCAACCCGAATGATCCCACCTTTCTTCCCATTTCCAAAGGAGACATTACCTCCTTTGAGGTCCTCAAGTAAAAGGAACTGGTTCTTGCTTCCCCTCATATGCTTTGAACAGCCACTATACATGTACCATATTTGGCTGCTCCCCTTTACTTGGACCCGCGAAAGGAAATCAGGGGTTAGTCTTAGGAACCAAAACTAGTTTGGGTCCCTTTCTATAGGCAAAAGGGTGAATCAAATTCTTTTTAGCCCAATCTGGCCGCTTATTTTTCCCTTGAACAAATTCTTTATTCTTTTGACTAGCTTTTTCTTTTGCAATACATTCACTTTCATAGTGACCAGTTTTACCACAGTGTGTGCAAATTTTGTTCTCAGGAAGTGTGAGGTACTTGCTTTTGGGATCCCACTTAGGTGCAGAGGTCCTGTATCCAAGTCCTCTCTTATTGCTACTATGGTGTTCATGTAGCCATGAAAGTGCATCGGAGGATCTATTCCATTTGTAGGTTCTATCTAGCTCGTGCTTAACCTTGTTTAGATCCTCCTTAAGGACTCTTATCTGCTCATTTCTTTTGTACAACTCATCTTTCATTTTTACTACATTTTCTTCTAAAGTGAGTTGTGTGTGATCCGATTTCTTTTTACTAGTTCCTAATTTCAATTTTAGATTTTCAGATTTAAGCTCTAGGACTGTGGTGTCAAGTTCATGAACCTAGTTCTTCAACTCATCATTTTTACTATCACTTTCACTAGCCCTAAATTCTAGGTTTTTGCACTTAGATTTTAGAATCACACACTCCTTAGACAGCTGTTTGTTTTCATTGTTTAGATCCTCAGATTCATCAATGAAATCCAGGAGTAACTCAGATAGCTTTTCTTTAGACAAAAATTTAATCTTGTCTTTGAGATGAATTATATTTACCTCAGATTCCTCATCGGATTCTCCAATTGCCATAAGTGCTTGTTCATCTCCATCTTCATCCTCTGAGTCCTTATCTGAGCTTTCTCCCCAGGCAGCAACCATAGCCTTTGTTGATCCTTTATTCTTCTTGGGTTGAGCTTGTTCCTTCTTCTTGTTTCTTCGTTCAGCTCTTTCCTTCTTCCATTGAACTTCCCATTTAGGGCAATTTTTAATGGGGTGATCAGTCTTTCCCACACTTGTAACACCCCTCATTGGTTTGTTTTTCAGGAACCCTTGGATTTTTGTAGCTTCCACTTCTTGAAGGACCATTTCCTCTCATTAGGTACTTCTTGAACTCCTTTGTGATCATGGTCATTTCATACTCCTCTAGATCAGCACCTTCAGTGATTCTGAATGCCATGCTCCTTTCCTTCTTGGGTGCATCCATCTTCACGTTTTTCCTTCTAAGTTCATAGGCAGTGAGATTTCCAATTAGCTCATCCAAATTAAGAGTGCCAATGTTCTTTGATTCTTGAATAGCTGTGATTTTGCTTTCCCAAGAGATTGGCAGTACCCTTGTCAAAATCTTCTCAACTTTGTTTTCTTTAAGAATAACCCTTCCAAGAGACCTAAGTTCATTTGTTAGTGTGGTGAACCTTGTATACATCTCTTGGATGGTTTCCCCTTCCTTCATGGTGAAATTCTCATATTGAGAATACAACAATTTTCCTCTAGACCTCTTAACTTGAGGTGTTCCTTCATGAGCCACTTGCAAAGTGTCCCAGATTTCCTTAGCAGTGGTACAACATTGAATTATATTGTACTCGTTTGTACCAAGCCCACACACAAGTCATTTCTTGGCCTTTGCATTCTTTTCCCACTTCCTCAAATCCTCAGAAGTGCAGTCAGCTCTTGTCTTTGGCACATCTACTCCTTCAGCATTTTTCTTTGTAGTTGCTAGAGGACCATCAGTGACTATGTCCTAGAGTTCATAGACTTCTCCTATGATGTGATCTCTCATCCTGTTTTTCCACCAAGAGTAGTAGTGGCCATTAAAGAGTGGAGTCCTATCAGTGGATTGTCCTTCCCAGTTCCTAGGTGGTGCACTCATGTTGATCTTTTCCTAAAGTGTTAGCCTCTTCAAGGATAACCTGCTCTGATACCAGTTGATGTTTTGAATGTCAATACCACACAAGAGGAGGGATAATTTGTGTGGTACCCAATTTTCGCTCTAGAAGAACCTCGTTCTTCTAGGTGTACTTTCTACTACTGTTTGCGGAATTAAAAGTACATAAAATAAAGAACATTGAGATTTTTACGTGGAAAACACCTGGCTCAAAAGGTGAAAAAACCATGGCCTACTACTCAGTAGGATTTTTCCCAACACTTCACTAAATCATGGAGCCAAAACAACATTTACAAAACTCTTTGTAATCCCGTTGTAGAAACCAACCTCTAACTCCTGCGACAACTTCAAGTTAACTCTAACTTAAATACTAAAAGTACCTATTATAATTACTTCTAGATAAAGCTGAAAGGTACATTATAAAAACACCTACTACAATTAAATTAGAAATAAAGAAAGACACATAAAACTCTTTATGGAACTGGTTCTTCAATGTGGTTCATGTAGCTTCTGTGTTGCACACTTAAATCACACACGAACTGCTTGCAAAAATCCTTGCTATTTTGCTCCCAATTCATGTTTAGCTTCTGCGTTTTTTGTGCAACACTTTAATGTGAGAATATCCTGCAATTTATAGAGTTAGTAGATGAAGAAATAACTAGAGTTCTGATGCAACTCTTCCTTAGTGGAAGAGTTCTAGTTGATTTCAACTTCTAACTCCTTCCCTATCATGAATTGTGTTCTCTTTGATTAAGGACTCCTTCTCCTTATCAATTATGCAACCTTTTCGATCAGGAGATGTTAAATACACCAAGTTAAGCTTATCTTCTTCACGTGCAACCTACATGCTCGAATCTGCCCGTTTTTGTGCACCTGAGGGATGGACCTGGTTCATCCTTAGTTCCTTTATCAATCTTCAAAACTAACCTTTACTTGGGCCAACACGTGTCCGTTCAGATCTTCTACGATTCAAGGTTCTATGGCTCTCCGGCTTTGCTCCAGCGTATCCAAGTATTATGAGCCTATGTCTGACTTATCCGACTTAGATAGGACCTTTTCCAAGCCTTTCTCGCTTTAGGGTTCCTTTGAAACCCTAGCTATTCGAGGTTTTATCTATTTTTTTCTTAAATCTGTTCTATATCTATGCTCTACTTAAGTTCTTAAATGTTTGCCCCAATTTTTTCTTTCAAAAATTACTTCTCTTCGATTTAGTGTTTTTGACAAAATTCAAAATGTTTCTCTGAATATTCTTTTCCTTTTCTTTGTGTGTATTTGTCACACATGTTCTTCCACTACTTTCTTATGCTTTTCTACTATATATGATCTTTTGTGCCTTGTCTTTCTACTATGTTTCTACACCATGCTTGCATTAATCCTGCTGTGTTTTTCCTATATGTCTTGTTGATATACTTTTCTGATATTTTTTTTCTCCTACTGCATGTATTTCCTACTGAGTTCTTAAAGTTCTTTGTTTGCCTTTTACTGGACCTTGTTTGAGTACCATTTAAACATGTTTCCTCTACTGTTTCCTTAAGTTTTATACTACCTCTCTTCTAAACTTGTTTAAGTCCCATGTTTCTTAAACATGTTCCTTCTACCCTCACTATGCTTCAAATCAGTTTCTTTACTCTATTCGCTTCGAACTTGCTATTGTATATGTTTGTTTTCTCACGAGTCACTGAAAGATATCTCTGAGCATGTTTCAATTACTTTCCCCCTCATCTATGTATCTTATTCGAAGTAGAAACCCTAGAATTTGGGGTTTTTAACGAGGTTGATCTCGTGTTTGGACTAAGATTCTATTTTGGAACCCTCGACTCCTTTAGACTCATTCTGAGTCTATGAACTAAGTTTGAATCTCTTTGTTTACGACTCTGAACTTTTAAATTCTTCTACTGATTAGCACAATAGTTCTTCGTGCTGAAGTGTGGCTGTATGCTTTATACATGTGATAAATTCTTTCTTTCGAAAAGGTTTTCCAACTTATGATTCAGAATCCTTTTTTAGGTTTAATTTATTAGTACTGATTTTCCTTAAGTCAAGATCTTTCTCATCTCTTTGTTTACGACTCTGAACTTCTAAATTCTTCTACTGATTAGCACAATAGTTCTTCATGCTGAAGTGTGGCTGTATGCTTTTATACATATGATAAATTCTTTCTTTCGAAAAGGTTTTCCAACTTATGATTCAGAATCCTTTTTTAGGTTTAATTGATTAGTACTTATTTTCATTAAGTCAAGATCTTTCCCATCTTTCTGACCTGGTTCATTCATATGAAATCTTCAATTTCTGATTTTACTGTTTGTTGATTAATTGCATTTCCTTATTTGCACAAATCGTGTGCTATCAGACTTTTTCCTTAAATAAATCTCTGTGTATTTACCCTTCTTGTGTTGCTTTGGAAAAGTGTTTGATCAACCTCTTTCCTTAATTATTTTACCCGTTTGAAATCAGAATCACTTAACTAAAGAGAAACTTGTGTAATTGATTGACAACTGATTTCTTAAATTATTCTCCTACCTTATTCTGCTTGCCTTCTACACTATAAAAAGGCACGACTCTTTTCTCACTAATAGACCTTGAATTCGACACTTTTCAGACACTTTCAAATACACAACTCTCAATTCAACACTTTTACACATATAATCTTGTAGCTCTCTTCTAAAATCTTCTGACTATTTGCTTGCAATTTGGCTTTACAAGACTACTGCTTTCTTTTCTTGTTTCCCTGAAACTGGTATATTCTAATTTAGTTTTCAGCCTCATCCCAATGTGTTTATGTTACAGCTTCTATAATCATGTCTACTTTGCTATCTATGCTCAGTGTTAAATATGTATGATATTTTCTTTGCATCTGTTTCTGTTGTGAATCCCTGTACCCCTATTCCCTTCTATGTGTTTGAGGTAAAGTTCAAAATATGGCAACATCCAAATTGTTGCTCATGTCTGGACTTGATCCTTTAAGGGATCCTAACTCCCAAACAATGTGGCTAACAGGCTAGTTGGGGTGCGCCAGCACTTCCAATTGCTGGGTATGACCACCAGCCTATCTCTACTTCCCCCCAGAATCCTCTCTTTGCACTTACATTCTCTCTTAGCTTCTAAGTTTTGCCCCCCTCCTATGAGCCTTGCTTTGGGAACTTGAGTTCCCTCTGAACTTGCACATTTGAGGGCTGGCCCTTTCACACTGCACTATAACTCAATTCCGAAATGTATTTGGGTGTAAGCACTGCTCGGAGTCCATCTGAGACTCTTAGGGAACTCTGATACATCCCAAATAAGAGAAAGGCTTTGAAAATTTGATCTTTGGAGTTGGTTTATTTCGTGCTTCAGACAGAAGTCTGAATCAGGCTCTCCTTGGTTGGAATTTTTAGTTTTCTAATGTAATTTTATTTCTTTTCTTATTCAATTCTGGGTTGTAATATCTTGTAATAACTATTAGGGTTTTAGTGAAAAGGGGAGGGCCAATCATGCATGCAAAAAGGGTAGATATCATGTTCATAGGGAATTATCATGCTTCTGCCCTCATATCCTACTTCCAACTTTCATTTTTGTATTTCATATAGAAAACATGTTTATAGGATTCTGTATTTCATATAGATACCATGTCTATAGGTTACGCATTTCATATAGAAACCATGTTTATAGGATTCTGTATTTCATATATAAACCATGTCTATAGCTGCCGCATTTCATATAGAAACCATGTCTGTAGGCTTCTGCACTTTTGCATTTTATAGAAATCCTGCCTATAAGTTTCTACACTTGTGCAATTTATAGAAATCCTACCTATAATTTCTACACTTCTGCATTTTATAGAAACTACATCTATAGCTTCTGTATTTCATATAGAAACCATGTCTATAGGTTTCCGCATTTCTGTATATCACATAGATAACATGTCTATAGGACTTACTGAATTCTGCATATGCATCTATCACTAGGCAAACGTTTTTATAGGTTTAAATAATAAACATCATTCTAGACACCATGCCTATAGGACTTCTGCACTTTTATTTCGACTGTAAACATTTTAAAATCATTAGCACCTAGAAACCATGCCTATAGGAGCTATCAACTAAATCTGAATCATCTATTTTGCCTATAAGTCTAAAATCAGTAGTAGCAATTCTTAATATATGCAGAACTTATGTTTTTCTGTAACCAACAAGTCTTCTTCTTCAAAATCAGTATACTTCTGCATTAATAGATATCATGCCTATAGGTTTCACCTAGGCAAACCATAAGGTAAACTAGTTAATTAAATTAGACTTCGTTAAATTACAACCAGTAGGGAGGTCTGATTCAGATTTCTTATCTGAATTATGTAATGAATCAGTCTGCCACAACCTTTAAGTTTAATTAAGACCATAACCAGTATGTGCAAGACATGCTAGACAATCTATCGTTAAGCTGGGGAGGCCTGTTTGAGCCTTTAATTGTTATGTGTTTCCCCATATCTTCTATTTTTGATTGTCGCCTTAGAGTTTTATCCTTTTAAAACCACAAAAAGCCCAAATCTCCCTTCCCTTTATGACTAGTAGTCCCAAATGCCTCTGGGGATGGTAGGATTGGGGACGGGTAATAGCATGCAATAAGTAAAGCGAGACCATTCTGTGTTTAATACCTTAACGGGGTGGGAAAGGGTAGATATGGATATGATGACCACGCGATAACACCACGTGTATAAACGGTTACCAGGTGTTGTGTGGGGTGAGACATATTATATATAAACTTAGGACCCCTTCCCTTTACTTGTTTGTTTTATTCAGAATTTCAAAAACTATTTTTTCTCAAATTTCAGCTTCTTTGACTGCTTTTAACTTCAATTTAGTGGCAGCAAACATGTGAAATTTCTTCTCTTTCTTTTACCCGTTTATTCTGAGTTCCAAAATTGCTTTTCTTCTCAAATTTCAGCTTCTTTAACTTCGTTTTAACTTCAAATTACTTGCAATAATTATGTGAAAACCCCCCTCTCATATTTGTAACTCTTATTTGTCTACTTGTTATTTGCACTTAAAATCACAATTATAGTATAGCCGGGAACCATACTAGTGGATCTTAAGGGGTACCTAACACCTTTCCATCGGGATAATTTCAAGCTCTTACCCAGTCTCTAGTTTTCCAAATCAAAGTTCTTCTTAATGTCCTAATGCACTTAATCATTAGGTGGTGACTCGTCAAACCCAATTTCTAAAAGGAAACGAGTTGTCCTCCCAAATGTCATAAACTCGATTTCGCGAGAAAAAGGGGGGCGTGACACTAGGTCACTCCCTATGGCAAGCGCCACCACCGCATAATGCATTCTTGCCTTCATAACATTTTCGAGCACCCAACAACCCTAGAAAATAGAGGCAGGGAAGGGAACAAAGGCAAAGAAATAATTTCACGCCAATTGGGGAGTCCTACACAAGCTTGTTTGAAAAGTTAAAGCATTCTTGCCTAATTGAGCCGCTCCTCGGCAATACTCCAGACCTATATGCAAAAGTCTTTGATCCTACTGTGTGGTGCATGTACCACTCTAATATCCAAGGGCATAGCATTGAAGATTGTTGTTCTTTGAAAAAGGAAATAGAAAGAATGATTCAAGAAGGGGTAATTGTGATCAATGACAGTGACAGGGAGCATGCGAATCCTCTTGGGAACTTGCTGACTGAAGTTAATGATATTGAAGCTGTTAATGGTCTTGGCAATATTGATGTGGAACCCAGTGGCTAAGATGTCGTGCTTGGTAATTGGAAAGACGCTCCATCTCTTGGCTAGCTGGAGAGGAGTCTTGGTGGTTTATTTTGTTGTCAATTTTGTTGTTTTTTCAGGGTTGTAATCCGGATATTGTCTTGTGATTCAAATCCTTCTATCCTTTTATTTTGCATAGTTTGTTTTTTCGTAGTAACTCGTTTAGTGTTGTCTAGGTTTGTTCTAGGGTTGTAACCCCAGTTTATTTTACTTGTTTTGTTGTTCAAACTCTTTCACCATCTGTCTAATGCAATTTTTTATTTTCTATTATTTCTAGTCATTTTTGTTTAGTTCTCTTTTCTTTTTATAGTTACTTTATTACTGGCTCTAGCGACATGACTTGCACGCATAATTCCAAGCATGGTCTTAAAAGTTAGTTTAATCATAAATCAATAAAACAATTTTGAAGATGATAAGGACATTTGAGGGAAATAAGTAAAGGGTTTTTGAGATCACTTCAAGCCCGAATTGTGTGAAACTAGGGCAGATAGAACATAAAGAAACACTATTGAAATGCATCATGCCGCATCAGGTTGAAGCTAAAGGAAAGTTTGCCCCAAATTGGCAGGGGTCGTCCGTAGTAATGAGAGTGGTGTCCAATGGTGCTTTGTATTTAACAAATGTAGAAGGAAAATATGTGGATATGCCTATCAATTCTGATGCAGTCAAAAGATAATATGTATGATTTCTTTGGTTTGTTTAATTGTGTTTTTTGTATTTGGCATGCTTTGAAGATTGTAATGACGAAGGCATTTTATTCTGCTATCTAAATACTTTATCCTTTGTTACCCCTTTGAGGCTTATTTATTTTCTTTCATATCCCTCTTTTGGAACCAGAAGCAGAATTTAGAAATACAGATACAGAAAAAAGAGAAAAAAAGGAAAAAAGAAGAGAAAAAGAGAAAGAAAAAATGGGAAAAGAAAAAAGAAAAGAAAAGAAAAGAAAAGAGAAAAAAAGAGAGAGAGAAAAGTACCAAAAAAACAAAGCAATTCCTATGTCATGAACTACGTTCGACCTGATTTCTTTTAAGGATACGTAGGCAGCCTCACGGTTCGGTCTCATCAAAATAAAAATTCAAAAACCCTCGGACAAAGAAACTGGGGAAGAAGTTGTGGTTATGTAAAAGATCTGATTCCAAAAGTTGTAAGTTTGAACCCATTCAAGTTGTTTTGAGCCTTCGCGATACCCTTTCTTTCTAACCCTATCCAAAATCCCACATTACAGTCCAAAGAAAGACCTTCTGACCAGTCTTCGAGAGATGCCAAGTCGAGCAAGTAGAGGTGATCCATATCAGGGGCAACACTCCGTTCTGAACAAGGAAAATAAAAATGAGAGTCTTATCGGTGAAAACCTTTACAGGCACTATAAAGCGACGGTAAATTGAGAGAAGGAACAAAATGAGAGAGGCGTGATGGTGAAAACCCTTCGGGCACTAAAATTCGAATAAGGATCGTGAATCAGATTGGAGAATTGAAGAGCAGTTTCACGGCGAAGAGGTGCAATAAGAGTTGAACATTAGACTTGCTTGACAGATTAGGCCACTTAATCGAAAGGTGCTGTCATGGTCATTAGAGTTGGTGTCCACATATGATAAGTTCCTACTTTGTAATTATCTCGTTAGGTATCATCTCTTTCCATTGTCCCTTACTCTGTTACTTTTGTCTTGGTTACTTCCTCTTCTTGTGTCTGTTTGGTCAAAACAAGTGTGAAATGACTCCAAAATCTACCACTAGCTTTCCAATTGTACAAAGCGGAGTCTGGCTAGCACGTCAAAGCAACATAAGTCAGGAAAGAACAGTATGCGCACTGTGTTGGTAACAATCAACGTGCTCTGGGATTCATGTGAAGTGCAAAGGTTTGGTAAATGTTAGTTCATGAGCAAAGCAACAGATAAAGGGTATTGGGTCTGAACAGAGAAGAGGTATTTTTTGTGATAAGGGTGACAGATAAATTGGTTAGTCAATAAGCAAGCAATGTCTTTCAAGATGAAATCAAAGTTATCATGACAAGGGAAGGAGCAATCGCCGCAAAGTCAAGGACACAAACCAACCACCATGTTTAAACTCGCAAGTTTTCTTTGTCTGAAACAGGGACGGAAGCTATGTTCATATCAAAGCTTGGAAGCTTAAAATTTTCAGGTGTAATGCCCCAATTCTGCTTATGCAAAGGCTATTCAGAAGATCACACATCACCCCTAGGAGAAACACTTCCTAGTCTAGGTTTTCAAGTTATATTTTGTTGTAGGAGATTCACTTCCTAAATTGAGAGTTCATTCATAGGAGACGCACTTTCTAGTTTGGGTCATTGAAGTTACACCTTTAGGAGACGCACTTCCTAAATTTAGAGTTCATTCATAGGAGACGCACTTCCTAGTTTGAGTCATTGATGTTTCACTTCCTAGTCTGGGTCTTTCAAGTTATATTTTGTTTTAGGAGACGCACTTCCTAGTTTGAGTCATTGAAGTTTCACCCATTGGATATGCACTTCCTAAATTGAGAGTTCAGTCATAGGAGACGAACTTCATAGTTTGAGTCATTGAAGTTACACCTTTAGGGGACGCACATCCTAAATTGATAGTTCATTCGTAGGAGACACACTTCTTAGTTTGAGTCATTGAAGTTTCACCCATAGGAGATGCACGTCCTAAATTGAGATTTCATTCATAGGAGACGCACTTCCTAGTTTGAGTCATTGAAGTTACACCTTTAGGAGACGCATTTCCTAAATTGAGAGTTCATTCATAGGAGATGCACTTCCTAGTTTGAGTCATTGAAGTTTCACCCATAGGAGATGCACTTCCTAAATTGAAAGTTCATTCATAGTAGACGCACTTCCTAGTTTGAGTCATGGAAGTTACAGCTTTAGGAGACGCACTTCCTAAATTGAGAGTTCATTCATAGGAGACACACTTCCTAGTTTGAGTCATTAAAGTTTCACCCCTAGGAGACGCACTTCTTATTCTGGGTATTTCAGTATACACCTGTAGGAGACACACTTCCTAAATTGAGATTTCACCCCTAAGAGATGCACTTCCTAGTTTGAGTCATTTAAGTTCGGCCCTAGGAGATGCACTTCCAAGTTTGGTTCATTCAAGTTCCACCCCTAGGAGACGTATTTTCCAGTTTGGTTCATTCAGGTTTTATTTTAAGCAGACGCATTTGCTAGTCAAAGTTTTTTGGTTTTACTCATAGGAGACGCACATTCTAGTCTAGTCTTTAGTTTGCTCTCATGATTGCATCAATAGTATAAGTGGTTTATAATTTTTCTAACAACTCACAAATCTTCCTAGTGCAAACTGGGACAGAAAATTTTGTTTGTTTTGATTGCAGGCACCCACATGGAAAACAAGGAAACATTGAAAGTTTTAGCAATCAGGCACCCACCTAGAGAACAAAGAAAGACAGTTCAAGTTTCAAGGGAAAACAATTCAAGTTTCAGAGGAAAGGAAGATGGTTTAAGTTCAGCAACCAGGTGCCCACCTGGAGAATAAAGGGAAAGAAGCAATGTTCATAGGAAGACGATTCAAGTTCAGCAATCAGGCGCCCACCCAGAAAACAAGGGAAAATAGTTCAAGTTTCGAAGAAAAATAGTGCAAGTATTGGCAATCAGGCACCCACCTGGAGAACACAGGAAGACATTTCAGAATCCAATTCAAGTTAAAAGTGGTAGAAGCTCGCGACAAGAATGCGAGTCAACAATCCGAGATGATCAACAGAAGTTTGTCACAATCCAGAATTAAAAAGAAAAAAAAAAGTAAATCCAAATACATAAGTTGATGAAAGATGTTGGCTGCTCAAGACATGACTAAAGTCACAAGCATGGTATGTCGGGGTTTGATCCGAAAAGCTGAATAAGAATGAACTAGCACCTGCAACTAGCAAGCCTCAAGGTTCAAATCTAAAGTCTGCATGAAGAACCATTCAAGACTCAAGATCAAGCTTCAGAAGACTTATAGATATAAATTTTGTAACTTATAGTTGACAGGCTTAGCTAGTCTTTTTCATGTTTTGATTTTTGATGTAATAACATGACCGCGGACCGGAACCTCGGTGGAACGGCACCTAGACAAGCTCTCCACCTCGGTATACTCCATCATCTCACTCACCTCTGAACTACAAGTGGACTGATTCCTTTTATAGCCAAGGATATGTAGGCAGCTCAGATACTAGGGCTCGGTCACTTTCCCCTTTTCTCTTAGTTTTGGTTTCCTTAAATAAGGGTGGGGTCAAAAAACCTGTCTAGTCGTTTTTTGTCCGAAAACTCTTCGCATTTCCATTCAAAGAGCGGCAGCTATAGACATATGATTTTTAACCCTTCCCAAGATTTTTTATATTTTAACACGTAAATATTTAATTTAAGCCTAATATAGCTATTTCAACTCATTTTAATCTTTTACTTTTATTTTATTACAAGAAAATGAAAGTTACAAAAAAAATAGGTTCATTAATATTTTGTAGTCATTTTTCATCTTGAAAAAATACCAAAAAATAGTTTTATTTTAACGGTCAGTCTTATGTTAATAATTATTTTTATTTAAGTAGGGCTAATTAATATTTTTAATAATATTTTTATATGGATAGATTTTTAATTAATTAAGCTAATTTTAAGCATATCTAGTCATAAAGGCCCAAGTTTCTAGCTCATTCCTTAAGCCCAATACCCATTAAGCTAATCCTAGAGACCCTTCTAGACTCTTCTTTGGAACAAAAAATAAATAAAAAGACCCTAAGAACCTAAGAGCAAATACACAAAATATAAACCTAGACTTTAGGACCTAGATATATAGACTAACGCCTGAAATGAAAAAAGGAGGAGGACAAACAGAAAGACTCTAATAAAATCGGCCATTCTTCTTGAGAAGATGAGCTAAAAACACAAAAATGGATCCCTAAGGCTAAGGAGCAGCGCCGTTAAGGACCATAACCCCCCCCCCCCACGAGATTTTCCCTTTTCTTTGACAACGATAAAGAACTCCTAAGATCTGAAAAGGGAGCTAGGCTAAACACAAAACAAAAAAAATAGCAGTCGTAGCACACATAGAGACCCCCGCTACCATGGCTTGTTCTTGAACAACAACAACCACAAAAGAACTCCCCTCTTCATCGAGCAGCTTCAAATGTCCCTCGCATAAAAAATGACCACCTTTACGTCCGCTACCAAATGGGGCATATTTGAGTCGAGTTCGTCGAGGTTGTCGCGTCTAAGGTTTCTGATCCTGATTTTGTTTGGATTTTTATCGCAATTTCGAGACCCGGTCATAGCTATGGTGAACTTCATTTGTGTAGTTGCTGGAATTTTTGTTAGCCAAAAGATTATTTCATGTTCGCCTTTTTTTCCCTCTGTTATTTGTGTTATTTCTGTCATATATTTCAAAGTTAAAAATGGAGGAAGCTTATGTTTGATTGTTCTGACTCAATTCGTGTGAGTATTGTATTGGTGTGAATTTTCAGCTCAATATTTTAGCTTAGTGTAGATTTCTTTCTGTTCTTAGGATCTGATTTGTAGTAGACTTTGCTTTCAAACTCATCTTAGTGTAGATCTCTTTCTGTTCTTAGGATCTGATTTGTAGTAGACTTTGCTTTCAAACTCATCCTTTGGTCTGCCATCATGAGATTTCGAAAATGATAATTTTTTTATCTTGTTTTAGTTGTGATAGTGTAAATAGATCAGCTATTGATAGTATATCAATGAAATGGGCATATGTTGGCTGCGATTTCCTCATCTCGTCTGCAAGTTCATTCACAATTTGAGTTCAACCAAGTGAAGTTCTCCTAATTTAGTATAAAAATAGCATTTCAATAAATTGAATACCGAGGCATTTTGGCATGGTTTGTAGTTTAAGGGATATTATGTGCTAATTGTGGGTGAATATACTGTTTTTGTCATGGAAATTGTGTTTGGTTCTTTGGTTAATCCTCACAGACTAAGTGAAGTAATATATGATTGTAGAGTTATTTAGAAGAAGAGATAGGGGCGACGTGTTTTCTGTTAGAATAAGATTGATTTCGTTTTTTACTAATAAATGGGTTCGATTGATTTCTTCACGTTTAATCTTACATGGAGGAAATGCATAATTTGAACAAACTTCATAGCTTGCTTTTGGCGAGATTAATAATAAATTATCACGGCTACGGATACGGTTTCCGTGATGTAATTGTGATTTGTAGTTATTAAAATCTAAGGGTACATTTCATGTGGCCTGGTTCTAATTTTCATCAAGATTAAATAGTGCGTGTCATGAATAACGGATATATTTCATATAGCGTGGCTTACGATGTATTTCAAATAACCTTGAAATTATCCCTTAAATTAATAAAAGCGGTTTTTAAAAGTTAAAAGGGGCACATAGGTTTAAAAGGGTTTAAAATCATATTATTAGGCCAATAATAATAGTTGAGCAACCGTGCTAGAACCACGGAACTCGAGAATGCCTAACACCTTCTTCCAGGTTAACAGAATTCCTTACCCGAATTTCTATGTTCGCGGACTGTAAAATAGAGTCAATCTTTTCTCGATTCGGGATTTAAACCGGTGACTTAGGACACCATAAATTATCTCAAGTGGCGACTCTGAATTTAATATAAATAATTCTGTTTCGATTGTCACTTAAATTGGAAAAAACTCCCTTATATCCTCTTCCGGGGTGGTAAAAAAGAGGTGTGACATTATTATTATTGATTTTTTGGTTATTTGTATATGCAAATTAGATATATTAATTTTTTTTGTATTAATTGGCACTTCACCGCAAAAAGGTGAGCGCTTCGCTTCTCGCTTCTCGCATCAGTCAAGCGGGCACTCATCGCTTTTTGTCGCCTTTCGTTTTTCAAAACACTGGTTCAGGCTTTGGCCAATCAGTTCGTGAGTTTGGATGTTTTTTAGCCCAACCATGTTCTAGCTTGTATAGTCGCTCGATCTTCTTTGTTTGAACATATCAATGAGCGGCAGTATGATGATCCTCATTTTCTTATCCTTAAGGATGCAGTGCGCCACGGAGATGCAAAGTAGGTTACAGTTGGAGAAGATGGAGTTTTGAGGATGTAGGGTCGTGTTTACGTGCCTAATGTGGATGGACTTCATGAGTTGTTTTGCGTGCCTATTCATCAGGGCTCTGCTAAGATGCATTAGGACTTGCGGTAGCATTATTGGTGGAGTATGATGAAGAAGGATATTGTTGCATATGTAGCTCGGTATTTGAATTGTCAGCAACTAAAGTACGAGTATCAGAGACCTGGTGGTTTGCTTCAGAAGATTGAGATAACTGAGTGGAAGTGGGAGCGTATTACTATGAACTTTGTTGTTGGACTCCCATAGACTCAGAGGAAGTTCGATGCAGTATGGGTTATTTGTGGATAGGATGACCAAGTCGGTGCATTTCCCTCTTGTGGCAGTTTCCTATTCTTCAGAGCGATTGGGATATTTACATCCGTGAGATCGTTCGTTCTCATGATGTGCTCGTGTATATCATTTCTGACTGAGGTACGCAATTTACCTCATATTTCTGGAGGGCAGTATAGTGTGAGTTGGGTACGCGGGTCGAGTTGAGCACTGCATTTTATCCTCAGATAGACGGACAGTTCGAGCGTACCATTTAGATTTTGGAGGATATGGTCTACACCTTGTTATTGACTTTGAAGATTCTTGGGATTAGTTCTTGCCGTTAGCGGAGTTTGCCTACAACAACAATTATCAGTCGAGTATCCAGATGGCTCCCTATTAGACATTTTATGGTAGACAGTGTCGATCGCCAGTTGGATGGTTTGAGCTGGGGGAGGCTCGGTTATTGGGAAGAGACTTAGTGCAGGATGCCTTGGATAAGGTTAAGATCATTCAGGATAGACTATGTACAACTCAATCTAGGCAAAAGAGTTATGATGATCGTAAGGTTCAAGATGTGGAATTCATGGTTGGAGAGAGAGTGTTGCTTCAAGTTTCACCCATGAAGGGTGTGATGCGGTTTGGGGAAAAGGGCAAGTTAAGCCCTAGGTTCATCGGGCCTTTTGAGATTCTTGATCGAGTGGGAAAGGTGGCTTATGGACTTGCGTTGCCACCAGGATTATCGGCGGTACATCCAATGTTTCATGTGTCCATGCTTCGGAAGTATCACGGCAATCCATACCACATGTTAGATTTCAGCATTGTCCAATTGGACAAGGATTTGGCCTACGAGGAGGAGCCAGTAGCCATTCTAGACCGGCAGGTTCGTCACTTGAGTTCAAAGAGTTATTATTCGGTTCGTGTGCAGCGGAGAGGTCAACCTGTCGAGGCAGCTACCTTGGAGTCCGAGTCTGATATGCGAAGCAGATATCCCCATATTTTCCCTAGCTCAGGCACTTTTCTATGTACGTTCGAGGATGAACGATTGTTTTATAGGAAAAGAATGTGATGACCCAAAAGGTAATCTCATATTTTAGAACTCAATTCGGGGTTCTGAGGCCTTCAAAACCTCATCTTACTTCTCCTCAATTTGCATGCGTAGTCCAGGCGCATTTCCGGAAATCCTTTATGTGAAAATTTTGAGAAAATAATAATTTTTTGCCTTGAAAAGTAATTTTAGTTGACTTTGTCAACATTTTGAGTGAATGAACCCTGACTCGTTTGATAGTTCCATAGGATCCGTAGTAAAATATAGGACTAGGGCGTATGTTCGGAATCGAATTTCGAGGTCCTTAGCCCGAGAAATAATTTTTTGATGAAAATTGTTAAACTGAAATTACAATGGTTTTGTGAAAATAGTTAATAGTTGATCTTGTTGGTATCGCGCCTGCATTTTGGTTTCGGAGCCAGGTACATGTTTAATATGGTATGTAAGTCATGTCTGTGAAATTTTGTGAGAAATGGGACTTATTTGATGTGATTTGGACCTTTGGTCGAGAAAATTGAACTATTGAACTTTCTTGAAAATTTCATGCAATTTGATGCTAAATTCATAGTTCTAGGTATTATTTTGGTGATTTGGTCGCTCGAGAAAGTTTGTATGATGTTTTAAGACTTGTGTGCATGTTTGGTTTGGAGCCCCGAGGGCTCGAATGAGTTTTGGGTAGGCTGCAGGATGTTTTGGAGAAAATCTAGTGTGAGAGTGTTTTATCTGGTGTCTGTTGCATTGTGCTTCGTGATTGCGTAGTCACTCTAGCGATCGCGAAGGGGAAACTGGGCTAGGAGAGAACTTCACTCTACGCGTATGCAAGACCAAGATCGCGAACGCAGATCATTGGGGGGGAATTTCTCTACGCGAACACGACCGGTCGACCGCAAACGTATAGCTTTAGGAGGGTTGGTCAGGGGACCTGGGGAAACCCTATGCGAATGTGAGCCCCGTATCGCGAACACAAAGGTAGGGCGGGCTAAACCTTCGTGAATGCGTAGCCTTTCTCACGATCATGTATGTCCTTAGGAGGCTGCTCCTTGCGAACGTGACAATGCTCACGTGATCGCAATGAACACTGTCGCCCAGCACTTAAAACAGAATCAGAAACGGGAATGGGAATGGGCCATTATTTAACATTTTCAAAAAACTAGAAGGCATAGAGGCGATTTTCAAGAGACAAGTTCTTCTCCAAAGTGTTGGTAAATGATTCTAAACTACTTTCTTTCAATTAACTATTGCATTACATCAATTTTAAACCAAAAATCTAGGGTTTTCATGGTGGAAATTGGGGGTTTGGATAGAATTAGAGATTTTTATATAATTGGAATTTCGTCCTCGATTTGGGGTCGGATTCCAAAACTAATTACATATTTGGGCTCGTGGGTGAATCGATTTTGGGCAGAACCTCGGGTTTTGACCAAGCGGGCCTGGGTCGATTTTTGACTTTTGTGAAAAATGTTTGGAAACTTGTAATGGTGCATTGGAATTGATTTCTTTAGCGATAATTGATATTATTAAGTTAATTATAACTAGATACGGGTGGTTCGAAGGTGGAAACTAAGGGGAAAACGATGTTTGAGGCTTGAGTTCGGCCATGGAATTGAGGTAAGTGTTGTGGCTAACCTTAGATTGAGGGATTAGGTATTGTCGCCTTCTGGTGGACGTGTTAGAGTCATGAACTTATTCTTAAAGTGAGGATATGACTTTATGGCCTATATTCTTTTGTTGTCTCAATGCATGTCACCTCTCGTATTTTCCTTCACTTGACTATACACTCTGTAATACTGTCATTTTTTTTTATCAATCGTTGTCATCCATGTATCACGTCTTACTCATAATGCTCCATTAATTCTCTTCTTATTTCTTGCTAACATTTCTGTCAATCACTTTATTCTGAAAACTTCGACAAGACATTCTTTTGCATTTTAATTCCCCTTGCTCCATCCACGAGCTCTTTGGGTTGCCTAACATTCTCTCTCTACTAGAGACGGGAGCCATACTAAGATAATATTTATCCCTTCTAGGCTTCCAGTGCCTATGTTTGTAGTACTCATATCCAGATGTAGTATTTTAGACTGCACCATATGGGTGTCTCACAAGGAGAATTATTACCATATTTGTAATATCCTCCGAAAATGTCCGCTAACGCTAACAATCCATCCAACATTTTAGGTTACTCTAACCCCAGTCGGATTCTGATATTTGTCTTTTTCTTATACTACTTTTGTTATCTCACATAGGGCATAACTTAGATCGGTGTGGCCAATTGTACATACCTCCATTATTGTTGAAGATAACTCAAAAGGCTTATATTCCTCTGCCTGAATTGTAAATACTGTTAATTCTTCATTAACTGGGCGCCTCGTACCCTTCTTCATCTTGCTTCTTTTACTTGTTAAAACTTATATCTGTCTTTTGAATCTCTCATTGCCTTTCACCATAGGGGTGGATAGATATCATTGCCTTAAGGATCCTTATCAAGAGGCTTACACGTCTTAGTACACATATGGTATACTGAAGACCTTACATTTACTCATCATAAACATCATGAAAAATCGAGTCCTTCTGACCTAACTCTTCCATATCCACATTCAATCTCTTACTAACTGTAGATATCCGCTTATTACAAATGAAATAGACGCTACGAGTTTGAATTCTTATAAGTTAGCTCTACAACACGATCTAGAGTAAGAAGAAAGAGTGACAATCATAAATGCCCTGTAGCCTCCTGCTTATAAGTGTGTTGCACGGCACACCCATAAACAAGACTCTACTAGACAGGACTTGTAGACTCCCTAGGATAGAACTATTCTGATACCACTTTTATCATGACCCAAACTGAAGGGCCGCGATGGGCACTCGGTACCTTACTCAACCGAGTACCAACGTAACTTATCTTTCTTATTACATCATCATAGGTAAGTGGGCCAGAAGGGGCGTCATGAGATAGCCAGAGTAAATATGAGGGAATACCGGCATAGAATGACCCAACATGATATAGAAACTCATACCTGTGACATAGTGGCCTATAAGGCCAATGTGATCCATTATATAATTAACATATAGGCCGACAAGGCCATACAAGTATCCCTATACATAAAATATGTCTACAAGACTCTAAGAGTACATACTTATCATAAAGGTCGGGACAGGTCCCCACCATACCAAACAATATATGTCTAAATTATACTAACCAAACAAGCAACTCCGGAGTAAATGGAGCGCACCAACATCTTCCACTGAGCAGATAGCCTACTTGGAGGACTCTCGACCTGTCTATGGGGACCTGAGGCATGAAATACAGCATTCCCAGGAAAAAGAAACGTCAATACAAATAACGTATCGAGTATGCAAGGAATGAAAATCAGTAAATAGTAGACAATAGATATGAGACAAAAATGGAGTAAAAGACTCGACATGTAAGTCTGGATAACTCTATAAATCATGTATACTTAAAGTATCATGTATATGCATATGAATGTCATGTCGTGCATAGGTACATGCATTCATAACATCATCAAGCCTCTGAGGGCATCCCATCATATCATTTCGGCTACTGTGGGTAAAATCATCAATGTATACTAGCTGATCAGGTGGTGGTGCGTATATAGCGCCATAACTTTTTTTCATGTCCCATATACATATAATATACATATGTACACGTATATAGCGTCATCTGGTCATGGGTCAATGTACATGTATAAATGAATTCAATGCATGAGAAATACATCAATAAAATCTTTCGGAGTGTCATAAGACCATTATGCCTCCGATTAATATCCAGAAGTAAACTTTTTCAACTTATGTATTTTCTGAGACCCATGAACAAACAATAGAACAATAACACATATGGAAATTCAAGAACATAGGCATCTCTAATACTTCAATGAATAGAGTCATTCATGAAAATTGTGCATTTGCTCATTTCGTTTGTATCGTATGGATCATGTAAAGGGAAGAAGGGATAGCCTTAACATACCTGAGTCAATTTTCTTGACAATCTCTCCAACATATGTTGATTATGACAAAACATGTAACGGTGGATTGAAGTAGGGAGAAATTCATATGATATTCTTTGAGAAAAATTGCACCGTACTCCCTTAGAATCGCAAAATTTCATTACCATAATATTACATAGTCTCATATAACTTTTGTAGCAACTTGCTACCAATTTGAATGAGTTCCTATAGTATTAAGTAATATAACTAATATGAATGTTGCTGAAGGAAGTTGTTTTTAGTAGCTTTTGCCAAAAGCATCTCCACTTTTTGCTATTTTGGGAGAGCTTTTATATTTTATATGACCAAACCACCTCATCCTTTAATTGTGACACCTTTTATGTGACATTAAGAGTCACCAATTTGGCCAAAACTTGCTGCCACGTTTTTGTCTTGATTAAGCTTATCCAATAGCTTAATTAACTTTATCCACAAAATTCCTTAATTAATTTGTTAATCCCCATAACCAATAATTATTCAATTATTCACATAATTAAGAATTATCTCAAATTACTTAAATACTACTCACTTTTAAAATACTTTGTCTGCCTTACTATTATGGTCATATGGTACCTTATGTGGCACTAGTCCACAAATACGTGGTCTTATAGCTTGGACCGTATTTTTCTCAAAATGCCAAACTTCGACGAAAACTCATTTTCTTCGACTCACTTACCCTCTCATCTTCACAAATTTGCTTATCACTTGTTTCAAATAGCACAATATTTATAATTCCAAAATAATCTCATTCCCGAACTTACGTCGATTAACTTGCGATGAAACTTTAATGTACAAAATGTGGGATGTAACATCTCATTTTCGAGCTTTCATTAATTTATTTATGACGTACTTTCACGTACAAAAATATGGTGTGTAACAGCAATGGTCCTCGTAGACCCCTTGAACCATATTTCAAGTTGGGTAAAACCTTCCTCCATCATCTACAGGTCGCCGGCTTCAACATCTGACCCGGTCTTATAGCGTTCCTCAGCAACACCTTTGCCCCTCTCATCGGATGGCAAAGAAGTATAATCAGCCGGCCGCGAAGTCGACGACTCCTCTTGCCGCAAAGTATCTAATACCCAACAGCTGGACCTTCAGTCTCCATAATCCCAAAAGGTAGAGACACATCGACGTCATCCTCCACAACCTCGAAATCTCTGACATCGGCTCAGCCTCGTCTCCGATGACAATAGTCACCGTCTCACACAACATAAAATCACCTACTGCTACATTGACGGCCTGGGCGACCCTATCACCAATATCCACATACTCCTCTTGCAAGGCATCAAACCCCCCTCGCCAAGTGTCGAATCCTCCTCATCTTCGTCTATAATGAAGAGGCCGAAGAGGGAGAAGGATGAGATGCGTTAATAGGAGGAACTAAGGCACGAGTGGTGGAAGAAACAATCGAAGGAGGAACTGAGGCAAGAGCTGAAGAGGACACCGTCGAGAAGAGGGTGGAAGCCAAGGCCTTTGCGTTCTTCCTCTTTCGGAACGCGAGGGTGGGAGCTCTTGACTTTTTCGAGGACCCCCTGGCTAAAATTAAGGAAAATAACTAAGGAGCCAACGATTAAAAAATAATTACCAGTCGAGGGAATATAGGGGCCAAAACTTTTGAAGAAGCCCAACCACTCGCGTATCCCTATGATGTAAGAAAGAAGCCGACCCACCCAGTTGGAAATATTATCGACCAAAGGGGGAGGTGAGCGTGTAGATACACAAAATGGGCAGAAGTTTAGAATCATGGACAAATATGGTACAAATGAAGAAGTCATGATCTTACGTGTATGATTCCAAGCCTCATGAAAACTATCAACATTGACCACCACGTCCTCAGTTCTCTCAAAGAAGTAGTTGAGCCAGAATTGGTGGTTAGACTTATCGTTCATTTTCATTACCAAGCACTTACCTCCTCGGTGGTGAAGATTCAATATCGTCCCGCTATAAAAGCGGGGGGCAAACAGGTGCGTCAAATGTCGAAGTGTGAGTTCGACCCCGGCCACAAACTTGGTAAGCATCCTCATGAGTTTGTAAACGTACGGCCCGAGCTGAGCCAGAAAAATGCCGTAATATAGACAGAACTCCTCCGACATTGGAAGGATAGGAATAGTGAATCCAACTTGGAAGGGGTAGGCATAGAAGGCAAAATACCTAGGGCGGTGAACCTGCACCGTATCCCACCCGGTGGGGATCAACTCGACGTGGTTGGGAAGATAGTATTTGGCCATATGCTCTATCAAATCAGCTTCCTTAATTGCTTATTTGCCAGGATCGACTTCACATAATTTCGAGAAGTCAGACCTAGTAGCAGGATTACGAGGAACTATCTCCTCCACCACTAGGAAGCCTCCGTCCTCGACAGCGACAGTGGGGATGTTCTGCATATGAGGGGGAAAATCATCGACAGAGGGACCGCATCACTTCCCTCGCTAGTCTCAGAAGGTACGTTAGACATATTTCAACAGAAGAGAAAGAAGTGTTGAATAAAGGAAGTTTAAAAATAGTGAGAATCGAAAACGACGAGGATCGCTGGAACAAAATGGAAAGTTGTACAATAATGGGAGAGAAAAAAGAGGATATAGGGTTTCAGTATAAAAAATTTGTAAACTTTGAAGTTACTCCCTCACATCTCTATTTATCAGGCATCAGAATAAATAAATCGACTCATTATTACCTGGCACCGTAATCGAAATAACAGGTCCAATCAGGAGACACATGCAAAATGAAGCAACGCATCGGGAATGCTCATCAAGATGAAGCATAACATCACGACATCTTCCTGAGTCATAGACAGCGTAACGTTAAAAAATTTGCGGTTCATGAAGGGCCATATTTGCCACTTTACCTCAATCATTGCGGCCTTCCGGCTCACCAAATCATTTTGACCGCAATGAACACAATTCGCTCATCAAAACCGCCTGAGGTCAGCCTCAATAAGTGGAAGGACTAACTGTATTGGTCAAAATCCTTCTTTAGAATATTCGGACCGAGATAACATTATCAGAAGGATCCTTAAATCATCATTTAAGATAGTCCGGGAAGCCGCAATCAAGTCATCAACGGGGATCAAGGTCGAGGATTCAAGAAGAGCCGTAATCAAGTCATCAATGGGGATCAAGTCGAGGAGTCGAGGAGAGTCACGCTCATGGAATCAATGAGGATCAAGGTTGAGGTCGAATACCAACGATAAAGCTGTAACGATTAGTTTTCAAGATAGGATCTGAAAGAGAATATTCTAGTGGATATAATAATGAATATTCCTTTACATTTATTCTATTTGGATTTCTTGGGAAGATATCCTATATAAATAGGAAAAGGAGACAAAATAGAGACATGTGAGATTTTTCTTATAATTATAAATAGCCATCATTTGGATGCACAATGATCCACCCATCAGAAGTGTTTTTCTATTTAGCCTTCTTCTCTTTCTCTCTTAGCTTCTCTTATTTCCAATTTTTCTTATAAATTTTCTTTCTCCTATTCTCCTTTTCAATCTTGTTCGATTATTGTAATATAAATATTTTGGTGATTCCTGTATCCTCTAAATAAAATAGAGGTAAGCTTGTTTAATCCTAGAGAAACATTTTACACTGCTGAAATAATTTCTTAGGACAATGCCCAACACGACTCAGGCTAATTCGTGTATGTACTTACAAAGAATATTGAAACAGTGTTATTGAAATTCTTGCTCTCAATTACTACATTATTTGTGTGCTAAACCACTTTTTCATTCACGAATGAAACACTTAGAAGTTGATTTTCACTTTGTGCGTGATTTGGTGAAGAAAGGTCTTCTTCGGGTTGCTCATGCCTCAACCAAGGATCAACTTGCGGACATTCTAACTAAATCTCTTTCTTGTCTTGAGTTTGATGAGGAACAAGATTGGCATCTGTACTCGTTCGACCGATTCCCCATCTTGAGGGGCATATTAGATAGGAAGCTATCTTGTAATCCTTATCTTTGTTAGTTTAGATTAACCTTTATCTCTTCCCCTTTTTCAGGGATTTTACTAATCAACGATTACTCTGTATAAATATGCCTATGTATTCATTAATAAAGTGGAGCTTTTGAGTTCTACTCCCTCTGTTTCATATTGTTTGAGGTACTTTCCTTTTTAGTCTGTTCCAAAATAAATGACACATTTTTAAATTTGGAAATAATTCAACTTTAAACTCTTCATTTTACCCTTTTTGCCCTTAGTGAGAAGCTTTTATAGCCACACAAATGGTATGGCCCCACAAACTTTTTACCCCTTAATCTTTTAAGACCACAAATTTTAAAAGTCTTCTTCTTTTTTCTTAAACTCCGTGCCGAGTCAAACTACCTCAAACAATATGAAACGGAGGGAGTAATACAACTTTGTTAGGCTCCACCTGTGATCTAGAGGTCTCTAGTTTGAATCTGGAGTTGAGTTACCTTTAAAAGGAAGGACTTTATCCCAAAGTGAAATTTCTCGGCACGATTTTCATTTAGTCGGATCCAAAAACTGATAAAAAAAGAAGAAAAAGAAACAAGAGCACTCCTTCCTTTTTCACATGTTATAATATTTTTTAAACGCTCTACTAGATTGAAAATATGATATCCATGTGAGACAAGAACAGAACGTTTGTGAAATGGCTAATAAGAAAATTAAAGCAATTATTTCTCCACTTAACTACAGATCGGAAAATATTAAAAAGAAATAAAGAAAGGTAAAAAAAAATATTACTTCTCTTGCTTGAGGTTTTCAAAGTTAACGTTTTAATTTTTAACCACTAAAACTAAAACGAATTTTTTTTATAAAAGTCGCTTTACGTGAAATACTGAGCAATTGACCTTGAAAAAAAAACATCTACATCCTTTTTCTAGTAAATGGATTCAATACATTCTAATTCATGACAATTCCTTCGCTCCCGCATTGCTCTATATACACAGAAAGAAATGAGAGGGCTATTTTAAATTTTTAATAGATCTGTTGATGCACTTTACCAAGAAAAAGAAAAGGAAGCCTAAATTAAGCTTGGCATTTCAATTTTGGTAGCATATCATCGATTAGCCATCTTGCCAACCATTTGTAGGCTTGTTGTGTCAAATGAATTCCGTCCCAACTGATGTAAATACTGGGGTCGGTACAAATTTGTATTCCTGGAGCTCCACATATTCTACTTTTGTCGTAATTATATTTTTCTCCTATTCCACAACAAGCTTTCAGTAGAGACTTCTTGTCAAAACCTGCACATTTCAATCAAAATATATGTAATTGCATGAAATATTCTTCTAGGGTGGATTTACTGTATTGTATTGAAAGGAGTTTATGTTAGGTGTTTATCTTGATTTTCTTATTATATTTGTTTTTCCTATGTCTTGAAGGAAAGGCAACATATCTTTTACAAAAAGAAAAGGGATAATGCATATAATCCACCACATCCTATGACCCATTTGCCAACTACACACATTTTCTTTTCGGAGGTCCTATTACCCCCCTGAACTATTTTAAAGTGTAATAAATACCACCTTAAGTGCTGACGTGGCATAGAGAGTGGGCACACTCTCTTAAAGGCAAGTGGAAGATCAAGTAGCGGGTATCTTCACAAGCCCTTTGAGATCGACTGCTTCCCCAGTGTCTCTTGAAATGCCTAACTTAGTTTAAAGGGGATGTTGGATATAGTAAAATAGATTCATCTTAATTATGTGAATTTTCTAGTTCATGTGATAAAAAATTGAAAATTAATCCAACGAATCATAGTCAATTTTCGTAGTTTTAATCATAATCCATCGAAAACTAATGACTGTCAAACTACGAAAATTAATAAGGATAACTTACTTATGTATCATTGTCATTTAACCTTGAAATGACTGAAAAATAGCTGAAAACCCGCCAGAAATGGCTGCTTTAAGAACTACAGGCGCGTGTATTTCACAACCTTGCACGCATCTGGTGGTTGATTTTTAAGGGGTAAATAATAACACTTTAAAATAGTTTAGGAGGGTAATAGGACCCCTGAAAAGAAAAGGTGTGTAGTTGGCAAATGGGTCATAGGATGGGGTGGATTTTATACATTATCCCAAAAGAAAAATATAATTCTTCCATATTTGGCTAGTTTTTTTTTTTTTAGGAAAATATTTTAGACTTCTATAAATGAAGGATCCTTCCTTCTAATTTAGCAGCATCCACAATATAGTCCCTAAGGAGTTTGAGAGTCTTATTTTACGGGGAATTTTTGTGAGATAAGTATTATGTTGTCAGTTGTGTGCCTCTTTGTGAGGTTTTTTTCTCCATATGTAGTACTCTCTTTATATAGCAGATTGTTCATTTATGCCTGTGGACGTAGGTTAATTGACCGAACCACGTTAAATGTTTATGTTTCTTTTGGTATATTTCTCTCTTGTGATCTATTTTATCGTCGTTGAAAGTTTATTTTACTAGCTTTCGCATAACACCTGATCATTTCGATCCTAACAATTTGATTGACTTCCCTTTGGAAAATTATACCACACAACATATAACTTGTTGAACCCCTTGACACAAGGGAAGTCTATAGCACAGGTTTAAATCTCATGCGTTGTATTCTTACATTTTTCTAATCCCTTTGTTAAATTTTTTGCTCCGACAACCGCTATTGCTTTCGTTTCTTGATTATTTTGGTGTAAGGTTATTCAAAATTGAATCATAATCGTTAATCTAACCATAAAATTAGCTTATTGGCTTATTGATATCTAGTTATCGGGATAATGATTGGTGAACGGATTAAAATTTTATAATTAACAGCGTAACGATTTGGGGACGGATTGCTCAATTTTCTTATTGAATGAACCGTATTCCGTTAATTTTTTTATATTTACACTTTTACCATTATGTAAATAAAGAACTATTGAAACTAAAGTGTACTATTGAAACTAAATGCAAGCACTACTATTGTGAGAAATTCGAAAATAGCCAGATTTACCACTGGTCGTTGAAAAATAGTCAAGTTTCAAAAATTATCGAAATTTAGCCACATTAAATCTGAGCGAAAACACTGTTCAAAATCCGAAAAAATACGCCCGTAAATTTTACGGGAGTTCCAGCATAAGTATGCTTGAACTCCCGTAAATTTTACGGGAGTTCCAGGATAACTATACTTTCTTTCTTCTCCAAAGTGTTTGTAAATGATTCTAAACTACTTTCTTTCAATTAACCATTGCATTACATCAGTTTTCGACCAAAAATCTAGGGTTTTCATGGTGAAAATTGGGGGTTTGGGTAGAATTAGGAATTTTTGTATAATTGGAATTTCGACCTCGATTTGGGGTCGAATTCCGAAACTAATTACATATTTAGACTTGTGGGTGAATGGGTTTTGGTCGGAACCTCGGGTTTTGACCAAGCAGGCCTGGGTCCGATTTTGACTTTTGTGAAAAATGTTTGGAAACCTTTAATGGTGCATTGGAATTGATTTCTTTAGCGATAATTGAAATTATTAAGTTAATTATAACTAGATACGGGCGGTTCGGAGGTGGAAACTAAGGAAAAACGGTGTTTGAGGCTTGAGTTCGGCCATGGAATTGAGTTAAATGTTGTGGCTAACCTTAGATTGAGGGATTAGGTATTATCGCCTTCTGGTAGACATGTTAGAGTCACGAACTTATTCTTAAAGTGAGGATATGACTTTATGGCCTATATTCTTTTGTTGTCTCAAGGCATGTCACCTCTCATATTTCCCTTCACTAGACTATACGCTCTGTAATACTATCTTTTTTTGATCAATCGTTATCATCCATGTATCACGTCTTACTCATAATTAGGCCTTCGTGTGATGAGGAAGAAAGGCCTTTGATTAGGCACAGGGTTGTCTTCACTCCGACTCCTCCAGTGGTGGCTGTGCTTGTTCCTCCTGTCGTAATAAATGTGGATTCTCCTCCTTTTGAGGCGGGAGAGGGTACGGCTGCGGCGCACACTCCTGGAGATGGGCCGAGGGAAAATGATGTTCAGGTCCGTGCGGATCGAGAGGGAAGTGCCGCTCCAACGGCTCAGTCTTCGACCCCCGTGGTCGAGTTGGGGGAGGCTTCCCGGGTGGTCGTGGATATTGGTGGGTCAAGTACCCCTTCGACGGAGGTGGCGGCGGTAGGAGACGGTCCACATCCAACTTGGATTTGGATTCGGAGGATGTCCGCATGTTCCGTGATGGTGTCACAAGTGCGGATGTTCATCCGGATGGGAGGCCGCGCATTATTGAGGTTCCTGTGGATGAGAATTTGTTGCTGCTGGACTCGAATCTGGTGCCGCAGTTCGGGCAGTTGTGTTCTGTGGTGGAGAATGAGTCGTTGAGAGGGGTCACGGATGTTGGTCTGATGAACGAAGTGGCCGTGATGGGAATGAGGGTGCGTGTTCGGAGATGGAAGTTTTTTTTTGGTCCTGCCTGACCCGTCGCTCTTCGTTTTGTAGGCTTTTTTGTTGCAAGTGGAGAGTCTCCGCCGAGCCAACGTTCGGTGTGGGGTATTTTTGCAGATGCTTGACAAGTGTCGTCGCTATCGAGACAAGCGCAGGGAGATGAGTGAGCGTATGAGGATTGATCCCCGTAACTAGGCGTTGGTTGAAGAGTTGGCGAGGAGGGAGTTACAGGCGAACCAAGCGCTTGGTCGCAAAAGGGCCTTAGAGGACCAATTGCGTCGGAAGGATGATGATCTCGAGGCTGGGCGGAGGGCCTCGATTGAATGTGAGCGTTTGTGTTTGACTAAGGTGACGGAAGTCACCTCAGAGTGGAGTGGGAAGGTTGCCGTGCTGGAAGGGGAGGTGGCGGCTTTAAAGCGGAGGTTGGTTGATGCCTTGGCCCGAGCGGATGAGTTGCAGGGGGTCATCCGTGCCAACGAATCTCAGTTGTCATTGGTGAGGTCTGCTGCTGCCTTCAGAGAGGGCAGCCTTGAAGAGCGGATCGGGGTCTTAGAGCGGGGTGCTCAAGATGCGGCGGGGCAGATCGCGCTTTTGGAGGAGGAGAATAGGCGTATCCAGGAGCAGTCCGCTTTAATGGGTCACTCTCGCGAAGTTTGGGTTTATGCTGAGGCCCAGCGGGATGTATATAAACATTTGTCTGAGGCCGGCATCGTGTCCGAAGCCACTTTCGAGGGGGCGCGTCAAAAGGCTCGAGAGGCCCGTATGGAGCGTGGCTTTGACGCCGCAACGCCGGGGATCGATGATGGTGCCGGCGGGAGCGCGGAGGGAGACGATGATGGCGCGGATGGCGCAGGTGGATATGTAGGCGGCACGGGCGGCGGTGCAGATGGCGCCGAGTAGAGAATAATTCCTCCCCCCCCCCCTCTTTTTTTGTTAGAAGTTGTATTTTTTTTTTTGTTGTTGTCCCTTCCCCCTTTTCTTTTTATTTTCACCGTTTTGGTCGGATGTAAGCGGGAATAGCCCGTGATTGTTTTATGAAAAAAAGGGACTTGTCTCCCGTACTTGCCTTATGTTTGTTTCGCCCGCGTTTGGGAGCGGCGTATTACCTTTGATGTTTTGATTGGGGTAAGGGTGTTGATCTTTGGATGTTGACGACTTTTCTTTTTGATTTGGCGTGATCAAGTAGAGACTCCCATTTGGGGGTGGGGGTGTTCAGCCTCAGTCCCAGTTCGGGCGTGATCAGATTGCTGGTCACGATACTGAGAACATGGCCTTGCGGTCCGAC
Source organism: Nicotiana glauca (assembly GCA_026770625.1). Classification (NCBI taxonomy): domain Eukaryota; kingdom Viridiplantae; phylum Streptophyta; class Magnoliopsida; order Solanales; family Solanaceae; genus Nicotiana; species Nicotiana glauca. Next base: position 30,918 of record MU725547.1, read on the forward strand.
CAGGGCCGAAGTACACCTACTTCTGATGCTAGTTTGAGTCGGATGTACTTACTTGGAAGGCGCGTGCGCATAGTCCTAGTTCAATCGTAATTGAACTTTGATGATTCGCTGGAGGCGAGGGCGCATGGCCCGAATCTTGGTTCGTGGTTGAATTCACTAGCGAAGGCGCATATCCTGAGTCCCAGTTCAACCGTAATTGAACTTTTTTGTCGAAGGCGCATGGTCTTAGTTTCGATTCGGCCGTAGTCGAATTTTGTTAGCGAAGGCGCGTAGCCTGAGTCACAGTTCAATCGTAATTGAACTTTCTGTCGAAGGCGCATGGCCTGAGTTTCGATTCAGCCGTAGTCGAATTTTGTTGGCGAAGGCACGTAGCCTGAGTCCCAGTTCAATCGTAATTGAACTTTTTGTCGAAGGTGCATGGCCTGAGTTTCGATTAGGCCGTAGTCGAATTTTGTTGGCGAAGGCGCGTAGCTTGAGTCCCAGTTCAATCATATTTGAACTTTTTGTCGAAGACGCATGGCCTGAGTTTCGATTCGGCCGTAGTCGAATTTTGTTGGCGAAGGCGCGTAGCCTGAGTCCCAGTTCAATCCTAACTGAACTTTTTTTCGAAGGCGCATGGCCTGAGTTTCGATTCGGCCGTAGTCAAATTTTGTTGGCGAAGGCGCGTAGCCTGAGTCCCAGTTCAATCGTATTTGAACTTTTTGTCGAAGGCGCATGGCTTGAGTTTCGATTCGGCCGTAGTCGAATTTTGTTGGCGAAGGTGTGTAGCCTGAGTCCCAGTTCAATCGTAATTGAACTTTTTGTCGAAGGCGCATGGCCTGAGTTTCGATTCGACCGTAGTCGAATTTTGTTAGCGAAGGCGCGTAGCCTGAGTCCCAGTTCAATCGTATTTGAACTTTTTGTCGAAGGCGCATGGCCTGAGTTTCGATTCGGCCGTAGTCAAATTTTGTTGGCGAAGGCGCATAGCCAGAGTCCCAGTTCAATCGTAATTGAACTTTTTGTCGAAGGCGCATGGCCTGAGTTTCGATTCGGCCGTAGTCAAATTTTGTTGGCGAAGGCGCGTAGCCTGAGTCCCAGTTCAATCGTAATTGAACTTTTTGTCGAAGGCGCATGGCCTGAGTTTCGATTCGGCCGTAGTCGAATTTTGTTAGCGAAGACGCGTAGACTGAGTCCCAGTTCAATCGTATTTGAACTTTTATGATTCGCTGGAGGCGAGGGCGCATGGCCCGAATCTTGGCTTTTGGATCGAGGCCTGCATCATCGGAGAGTTCGGAGGATGTTTCGTAGGGCTCCTCCATTAGGTGAGGGAGATTTCTTCTTTCCGTCCGCATTATCAGAAATCAGAAAGAGAGAAAGCAGGCTTGCTCTATCTGGGTTGTTTCTTTTTTTTTTTGCGTCTCTTCTGCTTTTGATTCCAGGAAAGACTATGTGAGCTTGCTAGGAAATCCCCACAGACGGTGCCAAATTGTTTGACTCAAAAGTTATTACATACTTTATGAATACAAAACAATATACATAGATTATGGGCCAATCATAGCAAGTCGTAATAAATCGAGAATCAAACAGATGAAACGATAATTAAGAGTAGTTCTTCTAATAACCGAAAATATGGATGATCTTTATTGATGATAATAGAGTGGTCTGCCTCCCCATAGGGAGGTTCAGAGCATTACAATCATATTCTCTTTTGATCTTCCACTTTTCTGGTTTATGTGTGATTCTCCCTCCTTGTTTTTACTCTTTTGCTTTTAGAGCCCCCATGGGGGAGGAGAGGAACCCCTTTCTTTATCTCTCCCATCCGTATTTATAGATATGATCTGCATAAGTTGACCTTTGGTCCTCGGGCCCACATCAAGGGGTCAGTTTTGATATAACAGAAGGGTCGTGGCCTTTACGATCATCTTAGGCGGGCGTTAAGCATCATTAATTAAGAACGGTCGTGCCGTTTATTAATCTTTCATTTAGCCGAGAAAAATGATTAACCCCGTTGATAATTATAGGGTCAGATTGCGACCCATACAGTTTGCTCCGACAACCGCTATTGCTTTAGTTTCTTGATTATTTTGGTGTAAGGTTATTCAAAATTGAACCATAATCGTTAATCGAACCGTAAAATTAGCTTATTGGCTTATTGATATCGGGTTATCGGGATAATGGTTGGTGAACGGATTGAAATTTTATAATTAACAGCATAACGGTTTGGGGGCGAATTGCTCAATTTTCTTATCGGATAAATCGTATTCCGTTAATTTTTTTATATTTACACTTTTACCATTATGTAAATAAAGAACTATTGAAACTAAATTTAAGCACTACTATTTGATCAGCGATGGGTGTAAGTTGTGAACTTGTGATTACTTCTTGGACCTAGATTATATAAATGCAAGCACTACTCATATTACTTGTCATGATCCGGTAAATTTATGTACAACTCAGAGAATATAGATGTAATGTTATAAATAGAGTTCTATTTATGGTGGATGTCTATATTTAGAGAGATTTTAGGGATTATTACTTGGTGGCTGAGTCACTCTTTCCCTATAAATAGAGGATTATATTCCATTGTTATTCATCCCAAAATTCAATAAGAATTCTCTCTCTCTTTCTCTGCAATATTGTTCTTCTTCTTTTATTGTTTCATAACACGTTATCAGCACGAGACTATAACCAATTAAGTAGAAGCTTTGGGATTGAGCATAATGATTGTCAATTATTTTATAAACTTCTTTCATGATTAAATTTTTTATTTAAGGCAAGTATTTTACTATATTTTTCTCTTTTAAATTCTTGAAATTCTATAATGTGATTTTATATACAAGCAAAGACAACAAAGTCTGATTATAACTCTAATGGAGTTTGAAAGAAATTATAACCACCCGAAATGGTAAAATTTCTATGCCTTGCCATGATCAAATACATGTATTACTGTGGAAAACTATTGAAAACCCGTCCCATTGAATTTGCTCCATTCTCATTCCCTTAAGAGAATGTGATAGCAGTATGTGATAAGTCTAAAAGAAGACAAGATTATTACTATGAATGTATCAATGGATATGGACGTGACAATAGACGAAATTATAATTGTCATCATTGTGATAATGAGAACAATAAGAATTCTCAAAATAATCTTTCACTCTCTGAAAATAATATGTCTCGTCGATTTGATATGAGATTTTTTAAAGCAAATATAGATGATTATAGTCCGTTCATGATATGAATGTGACACCATGTGATTTATGAATACATATTCATTCTTGGAAGAATATAAATGTGCTAGTGGTAGTGAATATACCGCACTCACCTTTAGGAGTAGGTTTGAGATGTAATAAGAATATAATGTCACCATTATGGCATGAATGGTCATTGATCACATACCTATTGTATACCAAAATATTTTGGTAATGTGATAATTAAAGAATAACATTAATGCAAGAAATATATCTTGCATATAATTTTGACCATAACCATAATGGTATAACTTTCTCTTTAAAAGAGATATTCACCAAATGGATGTTGATGAATATATGGTACTACAAAATTAATTGAGAACTCTGCAAGAGCCAAGTTATACTATTTTGGAGAAACACAATTGATTACCATTAAGGTATTGTGTTGTAGTAAGGCTCAAAGAAACTTAATTGAGTTTCTAAAAAGTATTCGCGAAAGCAGATAATTATATTGAGACTATAAATAAAGGAAAAATTTAATATCTTTTATTACTAAAACTTATAGCAAGGTAATATGTATGTGAAAAGTTACCCACTTTATTCTCCAGTTTGTACTACACAAATAAAAGAATACCATAATAAAGTGGATGTTTATTGATATAAAAACTCATATCATAATAAATTTAGAGTTTATTGGTAATTTCATATGTCATGGTGTAAACCTGAACTTTATCAATATTGATAATTTATTCAGTTGGCATAATTGGTTTAGCCACATCAATTTAAGTATGATGTGCAAAAATAAAAGAGAATTCATAATAAAGAACTAGAAAGTTCTTTATGAATTCTTTTATGTTACATGTTCTCATTAATTAATAGACCAACTAAAATTTGGATTGAATCCCATGAATGCTGGAAATATCAAAGGTGAATATGGGCTCATTCATCTTCCATGTATACCACATACGATGCATCTATGAGATGGTTATATGTGCAATTATTATTAACCCGCAATATGGTATTTTGCGAGGTAACTTGCTCAATAATTTAAGTTAGAGCATAATTTCCAGATTTTCTATTCAAGATAGTTTATCTTGATAAGCTGATTTACATCACAATTGGTTTAGCAAAATAATTTATTGAGTACCCCCACTTAATATCTAAACAATTATTTATGAGAACAAAGTTTTGTATATCAGTTTGATATATGTTATATATTAAAGTATATTTTTTTTCTTCCCTTACAAGTGGTTCAGGGTCAGGAACCAAATAATTCCATCTTATTATTATTGATGTGCGGAGTATATTTTGATTAACACCATAACGTACAATGGGTTCCCAAAGTTGAGGAAGCGAGTTAGTGTTTCTAACATGAGGGAGAGACATGATAAACAGTTGAGAAAAAGTTACGTGGAGTGAATTATCATTTTTACATCTAGATCCTCGAATAAGATAATATGAACTTGATTTCATAAAAAGGATAATTCATCTATAATATATTGCAAAGTATGCCAAACGCATTTTCTGACCCAAAGAAAGTAACTATATTCTCATTGTAAATGCTCCTATTAAGTCCTAGAAGGACAAAGTCTATAGTATGCTTAAAGCGTATAGACAAATCAATTTCAAATAAACTTCTTGATAAAGAAAATAAGCAAATGATCAAAATGATCATAATAAAAGAGGCAAGTGATCTAGAAGATCACATGACATAACACTTCATAAAATCTCAAGAGAAATTCAGGTACTTGAATATATGAATAAAGAGATCTCTATGTTATGTCTTTATGAAAAAATGTTGGAACCGATATAAAATTGTCGCTGACGACATATATAATAGTGCTAAATATATATGAAGGTCTTAAGTCTGGAGAAACAAATTTGAATAGAATTCGTTTCATATGAAAGACATATAGTTCAAACACTTAAAAGTATAAAGTCAATGGTGTGTGTAATCAGTTTTCGATATCTTATATGTCTAGCATGACATGAAAACTTGAGATGCATCTAAAGTCTCTTTAGATAGCTTATATGACTTAACTTATATTACAATCTATGAAGGATTTAAGTTGCTTGAAGCATATACAATTCTTGATCTTGAAGTACCACTCCTCAGTGCAATTTGTGCACAAATGTATCTTGCTATAACTATAAGCATGATAATATGATAGCAAGAGTTTTCACCTTTATGTGAAGACATTGAATTGACGATTCCAACAAGATCATATGAAGACAATACATCTATTAAGAATGATGATTTCAAGGTGAAACAAATTTATTCAAGAGATCTTTTGAAGATGGTGCACAAAATTGGAATGCAAATGCTTAAAGATGTGAATTGATGCTCTCATCAGGGGGAGTTAATACGCGTTGTACACTTTTTTCCTTTCAATCTGTTCCACTGGATTTTCCTTGCAAGGTTTTTAATGAGGCAACCAGAAGGCGTATTGTTAGATATGTATACTCTTTTTCCTTCTCTAGAATTTTTTTTCACGGGGTTTTATTTCAATTAAGGTTTTAATGAGAAACATTATTTGTTGAATAGACATTCAAGGGGGAATGTTACAAATAGAGTTCTATTTATGGTGACCGACTATATTTAGAGAGATTCTAGGGATTATTAGGGATTATTACTTAATGGCTAATTCACTCTTTCCCTATAAATAGAGGATTTTATTCCACTGTAATTCATCCCAAAATTCAATAAGAATTTTCTCTCTATTTCTCTGCAATAATGTTCTTTTTCTTTTATTGTTTCATAACATGTAACCACTACTCACTCCAAATTTTTCCTTATCTCTATTTTTCTGCTTCTTTTTTGTTGTCTTTTTATTTATCCGATAAACAACCTGATAATCGCTAATTCGATATCAATCCATCCGATGTTTTATTGGTTGGCTAGTGGATTATTATATTTTATAAGTCGATACCCGATAAGTCAAATCGTTAAACGTAAATATCCGCTCGAACCGCCTAATAAGCACCCCTACTTTGGTATTACTTTTTCAAATGTTATTGCATTTTACGAAGTTTAATTATTTTGAGAGAGAGCAGATTGATCATTTCAAGAGGGGTGCTCGGGACGAAAAATGGGGGGAAAAGGAATCAATTTATCAAAAGGAGATAACTTTTAAGTAGACAAACTCTTGTTAAAAGAAAATAAACTAAGGTTAAAAATAGAAAGAATGTAATTTTGAGCACTTACCAAGATTTGCGGCATTTTGTAGAAGCCAGAGATATGCATTGTAGTAATCACCGTAAACCAATGCAATATTTGGATGTCCTTTCTTCAGCTCTTGAATGGCTTGTTGCAAATGATCATTGTAGAGAATTGCCAAGTCATTTAGATCTTTCAAGCAATGGTTATCATCATACGCAGTTGAATTATTGGTGAAAAACGTTGTTAGCAAATTTGGTATACAACCAATTGGGAAATTTCCAGGAATGACAATTCGGACAGCTCCAAACCCAATGATCGTCTGAAAGGATAATGAATTGACAACAAAAATGTCTTTCTATTAATTTTATTTGCGATACTTAAATCATACATTTATTGATTTAATGTAAATATTGAGTGCATACATAAATATTAATGCTCGTGAATATTTGTACAATCTTTCCTGAGTTTCACATACTAAAAAAAGAGAAACTGGAAAACATACTTTAACAGCATTGAAAATGGTCTGAACAACTTCAGGGACCATAGCTCTAAGCTCCTCCATTGGTTTACCTTGCAATAAACCATAATTAAACTCATTTCCTCCTATTTCTCCAACCAGGAAAAGTGCCTTTTTTAGGTCTTCTGAGCATTCTATCAAAGACAAAGGAAAATAAATAAGTAAAAACAAAAAAAACACTATTATGTAATTAATGAATGACCAAACAATATCGTTTCCTTTTGAATAAAATATAATAATTACCAGTAGAGCAAGTGGATTTGAAATGAGAAGACATCCAATCAAGTTGCACATTTAATGAACTATTGGTTACTGAATTAGAAATCTTTTTCTCTGCCATGATTTCAGCTGGCAAAGCAGTAGCTCCTGCTACTGCAAAATTTGCACCATATGTGAAATTTCCATTCTGATCCTTGTAGGGATTTAGTAAAGGAAGACCACATTCCAATGCTGTATAATAAGATAGCTTCAAATATCCATTAAAAAGTGTGACATATAGTCATTGACATTAAATAACTAAATGTAATTATTAGGTCAGCTAAGAAAAAATCATCAAGAAAATAATGATCTTTCACTTTGTTGTGACTTTACTAATACAACGGGTAAATTTCAGAGCATGAAATTAACCCCAAATTACTCAAGGGTCTATCATAGCCATTGCCCAGTTAACTTTTCAAGAAAAAGGTGAATTCTAGAGAATATTGAGTGTCGGGAGCGGGTTAAGCCGAACTCAGTAGTTTTGTTCCAACCCTGTATTTGTGTTAAAAAATCTATTAATATGCATAAAGTACTCCTGGCCTCTGGTTGTGTGCATACCTATGAAATCGATCATGAGCAAACCATCAGAACATCGTCCAGTTGATTTGTTCTGGAAAAAGTTTTCACCATAAGGAAGTTTGGCAAAGGGAGAAAAAGCTCCAACGAAGCTTTCTCTAATAAAGTTGCCAGTATCAGAAAGTGAGTCACCCAACTGATATATTTTGTCAAACTTGCATTTCATCAATGTTGGAACTTGAGGAATAAGCACTTGAGTATGAGCATCGGTTTTCTGCAAAAATTGTAAAAGAACCAAGAAACTGACTATGGAAAGAACTCGTAAGAGATCAAGCACTCTAATGGCCAATGCCATAGCTCAAATTTTGATGAAAAACATTTAGGAATATGGACCTAATTATAACTACTACATGCACTTTGTCAAAAACTAAATACTAGTAAACAAACAAAATCCATCAAGTGATATTTATCAACTACCAATGCAGCTACATTATATCATGTTGAGTGAAGTGTACATATTGTTAAATTCATGTTTCGGTGACCAACTCTTTTCTTATTCGGTCCTTGTTTGCTTGCATCTTCGAATTAACATGCGTGCACTGTACCTATTATATTGGCTCCTCTTACCATACTTATACCAAGTAACTCTGTTGCTTAGACAAATTAGTCGTTTCTCTTTTTTCCTACTAAACTCTAAAAAACATCATTGTACCATTATTTACATATGCCACCCTCAATTACTGATGGGACTCACCTGCATATACATAAAATTTCACATCCATTGGCACAAGGATTTTATAGCAATTGAAATTCTATCAGTACTTTTGTTGAATATATACATCTGCTTTGTTACATTAGTTAGATAGAACCCAATGATATCGCATCCATAAACCAAATGAAACTTTTTAAAATGCAGTTCCACGAGGAGGAGTGCTCATGCACATAGCATTAAATGGAAGTTACAACAATTTTATTGATTAAAATTACATGAATGTCAGAAATCCTATACTACACAGCAGTACTGTTTTCTACAAGCACTAGAGCTCTTATTTCCAGACTCTATCCTCGGAACCACCTGTTTTACTGTGTTAAAGGGTGAACTGAACAAGGCACCAAAAGAGCATTGCGTCTTGCTTCAAATGACTTAGGACGTTCTACTTGAAAACACTTTGACATCCAGCACTAAAGATGACATGAACTACTACTATTGTACAACCACCCCACTGGGGTAGGGAGATGATTGGCTTAAGGAATGGTATGCCCACCGTGGTGATTCCAGCCATGCAGTGTGACCCGTGGAGTAACACCGGGAGGTACTTCAAAGGAAATGGTCACTGTCATCACTTCACCTGGTACCAGTGAGAAATAGTTGTCGGAGTAATGAACAGGAAGGATACGTGTGTCTTCGCCTTTCTTGTGCTCCTTCTTTGAGGCATGAACAGAGAAATGAAGAAAGAAAGCAACTCCTTTTCCCGGTCCATTAACTTCAGAAACCTTCGCCTTGCTGTGCTCCCTTGAAACGTTCCTCCTAATCTTCTCATATATACTGATTTCATGTTTCTCCCCATCCGAGAGGTCAAAAGATTCTGATGCATCTGATTCATCGCAGCTGCTGTTTCTTCTGATGAAGTTATTTCTATACAGTGGAGTGTTAGAATCTGGCTTCTTTGATGTGTTCTGGATATGCATGTGCATTTCATAGGTCGATCCTTTTATAAAGGTTAGCGAAGTTATCTTGAGGGGTGGTCTTTTCTCCCTGAATGGTTCCAACAGCTTGTAATCACCACCGGAAAGGTGCAACCAGTAAAAGTTCCTAGAGTATATGCGATAATCGGACACATCATAGAGTTTGAGAAGAAGAAAGTAAACTGGCTTTGGATTCTTTGACTTTGGATACTTCATCTCAAATGTAGATATAGTTTTTTTGGGTGGCACAGTAAGTTTTTCAGAGGTTTTATAGTATGGACATTCGCCTTCCAAATCCCAAACTGAGGCTTCTATAGCAACGTTAGAAAGTTCCTCTGACGTAGTGTTCACAACCTGTAGATAGTTAGAAAAATAATCATGAAAACAGTAAAATTCCTCCAGATCTCATGCTAGTTCCAGCATTATCCATTTTTTGGTACAAAAAGTTGCACATTTAAGTCTGGTAACACATAATGGATATGGAAGAAATAATAACTATGACATATCTTTTCCTGTCTTAAGAAATAAGCAGAAGGAATAGTTCCATAGTTCAGGTTCTGAATTTTTTTTTTTTAAATAAGGTAAAGTTCAGGTCTAGCCTACTAAAGTTCAAGTTTATTATTAAAGCTCAAGTATATCCACTTTCTATTTTCTAAGCCAAATTATCAGATTTATCCTCTAACAGTCGTAGCCAAATGATTACCTCTATAGAATATGTTGCCAGATTAAGCTGAACATGAATTGGTTCTGCCGCAGAGCGGCAGCCATAGAATCCTGCTGTTTGGTCGTGGAGATGATCATAAAACTGGCCTCTTAGACCAGTCCATGGGTTTTGAGTTTTCCATATCAAAACACCTGTATATTTGCTCCACATTTGGGAAGTCCAGCCTTCTAAAAGAGCTCTGTATTGAACATAGTTAACAAGCTGGGCCTGATAAGATTTATAGAATACGTCAAATGCAGAAACAATAAAAGAGAATTAATGAGAGCGAATATGCACATCAATGGAACATTCCACTCACCTTGAGACAAAAATCATCCAGATCTTTCGGCGTCCCGTATGATAATATCTGGTCATGAACCTTTCCTGGTTTGGAATATGGAATGTATTTATGGTAATTCCATATGGGATTAGGGACTTCTTCAATGTAGCCATTTGATAATTTTTTGAACAAAGGAATCTGCCACCCTTCGGGAGGCATAGTTGCTCTAATAGTAGCTGCTACTGGTATCCCCACGTTACCGACCTCTGGGTTAAAGCCATATTTGTAGTAGTCATGCTTGAAGAAGTCCTCAGGGTTCTGAATTTCATAAGGACCATCAGTGAAGTCCCCTTTTCCATCTGCGAACCCATCCCACATAGACCCCTGAATATAAACTCTAGTACCATCAAGATATTGACTTGGGTCCTTCAAAACGGGAGTGATTGCTGAGGTGTCACTGTCGTTTGACTTCATAAAATATGGATGGAGTTGTAGATCATTCTTCAAAGCAGCGTTGATGTCAGGTGGTGGAACTTGTTCATTTCCCCCAACCCACAAGGCAAGACTAGGATGGTTCCTCAAAAGCTTAACGGTATCCCTTGCACAAAGCAAGAACAGTTCATGGTCAAGTGGGCCATTTGGGTTTGACACAGGGTCACCTCGTCCATCACAGTCTCCAGTAATCCAGAACTCTTGCCAAACCTGCAAAATGATAGATTTTCATACTATCATCCTCTATTGTTCCTATTCTATAGGGGGATACTTTATATCCGAGTAACTCCAGTTATAACGTTTTAAAGGGCATTTGAAGCAGATACCAATTTTGTGTATTCTATCCACTTTGCAAGGAATTTCACACACTGAATAAATGTAGCAAGTTTATATATTAAAAGCAAGCGATCAGTTCAAGACTTCTAAGGAAACCAGAATGTGTATATACTCCGTACATAAAGACCAATCAATGCTTCTGCTCTAAAGAGCCAAGTGAATAAATCAATGCTTCATCTGCCTAGCAAGATATAGGGACATCCACTACTGATATTGCAAAAATCACCATCACTAAAGAAAAACCACATTCATTGCCAACAAAACCACCTAGAGATTTTTTTCCAAACCCTTTAGAAGCAAACAGCAAGTTGGCTTCTGTTTTACTTTCAACCCACATGCTCAAGAAATTCAACGGACAGCCGCACAGGCATACAAAGAAGGGTAAGGAGGAATGCTCTACAACTTAGAAGTTTAGCCAACGAGAAATTCGAAAGGGGGTTTAATGAGTGATCAGATTCTATTCAGGAGAACAATGAAAATATGGGAGAGTTTTACGGCACTAATTGTAACTTTTTGGTCCAACTATGACATTTCAGTTAATATGCCCGATTGGATGATATTTGTGAAAAATCCAATATCTTGTCTAGATTTTCTACCTTTTATATATCACCAGTATACACTTTACAGTGATTACCTTAGCATCAGTAACGTAATCCTTAAAACAATGGCATCTGGTTCTGCAATCAAGAAGTCACCTTTTCAAATACACAAATTAGAACACGCCCATGCAAACCATAGCACACCAACACGTAAATAACATAGCCAGAACCACAAACACAGAGTGCGTCAGGTAAGAGGTGATTGTTCTTACCAGTAGACCATATAAGTCACAATAATGATAAAACTCAGGTCTCTCAGCCAGTCCCCCACCCCAACAACGCATCATGTTGAAGTTCATATCAGCATGAAATCTGATATCTGTCTTGTATCTTTCCTTTGAAAGCCGCAATAATCCATCTGAGAGGATCCAATTACCCCCACGGATGAATATTGGCTGTCCATTTACCTTAAACAACCTGATAAGAAAACAACGCCAAATTTACATCATTATATCAACTCACGAGACAACCTACTATTACTCTGGAGAAGACAAAGGGAGAGGAGATTTCAAAGTTAGATTTCACCTTCCACCTGTAGCACTATCTATATGACTCTCAATTTTGCGAAATCCAAAATGGTGACTCCATGTATCCGACTCTCCATAACCTTGCACATCAACAGTAATTTCAACATTGTAAAGATGTTGTTTTCCCATTCCGTTAGGCCACCATAAATTGGGCTTGTAGAAATAAAGCTGCAACGGAAAGATTTAACCCACTTAGACAACAATCAACTGGAGATAGGCTGCCGAGCAGTGCAACAGAGAATATAGATTTTCAAAGCAAAGACTTGACAGATTTTACAAAAAGCTCATTAACAGAGATGGAATAGACAAATCCAGGAAAGGAAAACATTAAAAAACAACAAAAGTAAGGAACTTCATATATAATGGAGTACTCGATTTAGAGCATCCAGAGGACAAAGTGCCAATTCAGCACATGAACAGGATCAAACATCCCAACAGAATATTTTTTTCATGAAGCAATTGTACTATTTCATTACACCATTGTTCACCAAATTCAAAGAGTGAATAAAAAGTCAATGTTCTCAGAACGGAAACACGAGGAAAACTTGCAAAGTTGGGCAATTTAGGTGAAACCAACGTCCTCATTGAACATTAGACATTTTTAACTGGTAAACTAAGATAAAGTGTTGGTTTGATGAGTCTTGTTTTGTTTTGTGTCTTTAGGCCTGTCATCCGGGTTGTTTCAGGGTTTTTTACCTAGATTTTATTGTGCTTATTTTGATGTTCCAATCCTTCTATCCTTTGGTCAAATGTGATTTTCGTCTTCTATTGTTTCTAGTGTGTTTGTTTAGTTTTTCTTGTATATAGTTCTCTTACGCCAGTTTTAGCGACATTACATGCATGCGGAGTTTTTAGCCAGATCTTGAAAGCTAGTCTAATCATGGAATAACGAAACACAATTTTGAACATGATAAAGAAGATGCATTTGAGGAAACAGGTAAGATTCACGCATTCAAAGATAACCTGAAGCTTGATTTGAGTGAAGTTGAGTCAGTTAGTCTGGGAAATCAAGAGGTTAGATAAGAGCATACAACAAGGAGATGTTTCTCAAGAAATTTGAGGTAGACCAATCAGTAATGAAATACATCCTTCCACATCAAAATAAAGTTGAGTCAAGTCTGCTCTGGACTGGCAAGGGTCATTCGTTGGGACAAAGGTACTGCCCGCTGGCACTCTGTGTTTGTGTTGATGTCGTCAAGAGATAGTGTAAGGTTCTTTTGCTTATTCTCAATTGCATGATTTGTACTCGGAATTCTCAAGGTTTGGTATGACGAAGGCATTTTATTCTGCTTTCCAAACGCTTTTATCCTTTGTTATCCCCTTTTGAGCTTTAAATTCTTTTTAGTTTATTTAAAGGGATTTAGGTGAAAAGGGGTTAAGTAGAAAAAACTGTATTAGTGTTACTATTAGAATCTGCTAGAGTAGATTAAAGTGCCACATTGGTTAGGGAATGGACTTGTTGTCTCCTTATATGCAATTGCAGAATCCTCCCCTCGTGAGTTAGCTTTTGGGTTGAGTTAGGCTGGCTGGTTGTCTCTTTATATGGACTTGGGCAATCCTACCCTAATGAGCTAGCTTCAGGTTGAGTTAAGCCCAAGGTACATTTCTTAAGAGAAGCAAAGGAAAAAAAGGTAAAAGAAAAGGAGAGAGAAAGAGAGAGAAACAAGAAACCAACCTGAGGAAATGTATAATGAATGTTGGCACCTGGAGAGATAGACACATGTTGTGTCTCAAGATGCTCAATTAAGAAAGTATTTTCTTCAAGTTCAGTTGACACTTGGATGTTCAGCGAACACTCAGCTACCCAGGCACTTTTGTTGACCAACTCTATCGTAGAGTGTAAATATACCCTCTTGTAGCCATCAAAAAATGTTGAGGCCAAGTGGGGATCTACTATTTTCACTGGCTGCACCAGAATTGATATTTAATCTGAATCAGGAACTATATATTAACCACAAAAAGAAAAACTCAGCACATAAAAGCTCAGGGCTATGAACTCATTGGCTTTTCTTGACGAATTGTGAAAGCCGCACCACAACATCACATAACAAAATTCAAAAAGAACAAAAAATATAAAGGAAAAGAAAAGTTGACCACTAACACCCAAAATCGTAAAAACAGATAGTTGCCAACAGTTTTGTGGTTAAAAAAGATACACAAGTCTGGAAAATGAAGCTCACAATAGAAACTAAAAGAATTTCCTATGATTGTTCAAAGAAGCAGACTAAACATTCATGATCTAGTATAAGATTTTGATTGAAATCTTACCCCTGTAACAGTAATGGAAACCTCATCCCAGATGCCAGTGTTCCTATCCCTGTAATAATGAATATCATACAACGGTTTAACATTTAAAGCGAGATAGTCCTGCTTTATTTTGTTTTAGAAAAACTGCACTTGGCAATATGGTGTTGTGAATTTATCCAAACGGATCCAAGAAAATGGGAGGAACAGTACGTTTGCATTTTTCAAGTATCAGTCTTTTCCGATTATGCAAAATATTAATATATGAGTTGTCGACTTGATATTTACTGAATTAACATATAAGATGACAAAATGATTGCTTATTATTTACAACAAAATTTCTCCTCGTTGACCTCTTTATAGGTTCATAAAACATGATATTGTGGGCCTGGAAACTACAACTTATATGCAAGTGATTTATATGAATCTTTCATTTGATTGTTGCCGAATGAAGAGCCCATCACCCATAAAACTCCGACCAGAAATTTAGAAAGACAGACAAGTAAATAGTGCACTATTCAATAGCTTAATGTACTTTTCCGAGGAGCAGAAGGGATAGCCTCAGGTTACTTGAATCAGCTATCAATACAAAGATTTGGCGTTTCTTAAGATTTGAGATTATCCAGTAGGCAAAATTCAGATACATCAAGTTTACAGCATAATAAAATATCCAAGCCACAAACTTTTAAATCAATGACATTATATATGTTAAACATCTGAGGAAGGTTTCTCTTCTTTTCGGTATAATGTTCGTAGACGGAAGGTTTTCCCACATCAACAATATTTTCCTTTAACAGAAACAAACATATATGTAAGAATATCAATCCACCAAGTCACCAACTATGCCTCAAGACCAAACTATCCTCTATATGCATTCTACGCAATTCAAGTCCAATTCAAGGGATGCAGACCTTAACCTACCGCATTCCTTCTCCTTTATATGAGCTTGGGACCGGCTATGTTTTGCGAAACTCACATATGCAGAGTTGAGATTATGCATGTACACTACAGGCTAAATTCTCATTACCGATGTTTCAGCCAAGCAAGATACTTTTAAATATGATCATATGGTAATTCTAAATGTCAAAAGAGGAGTGTTATATAGAAGAAATCGATGTAAAAACTGGCTCAGAAACAGTAATCTGTCTTCACCTTATTGGAGTCATCCAATCCCAACCTTCAACGTATTGTGCAGCAACATCTTTCCCAATCTAAGACATGCAGAAGAGAGATTTAGTGACCGTGCCGCACATTATAGAGAAGCTTGTATTTGCAATATTGTTCTTTTGTGAAATAGTCAAGGAGTGGACACGAACACATTCTTGTTGAAATAATTTTACTGTAAATAACACAACTGTCAAAGAAACACAACCAAAAGTTGCCAATACCTTCACATAAAGTCAGGAATACAGTAAATCTAGAAATTATTTACTAATTCTCTCTCCCAGATTACATAAAGTACAGGCTTAAGTTTGTGCCTTCAAAAGACAATAATAAATACTTTCCAAGATGATTTCCATACTTAAGTTTAAATATGAAGAATACCTCGTGATCGCCACCTTGACCACCCTGAGGAGGAATTCGCCCTGGATGATCAGGAGGGTAAACAAGCACAGCCAGCAGATTCTGACCATCCGGATGCAGAATGTCAGTAATATCAATAGAATGCCTCCTAAACATCCCCTTTGGGAGCACCTCCTTGTGCCCATTCAGATAGACTTCAGCAGAATAGTTAATAGCCCGAAAATTAAGATCCACGTGTTGATTATTTGACTGAAACAAATTTAATCACACTCATTTACAGCAACAAACACAGGGAATAGTTGCAAAAGCAGCTAGGAAATGAACAGACTGTGACATTCATTCAGTTGACTAAAATAAATATGCTCAAGCTATTCAACTGGAAAACTTTCCACATGAGAAGCATAAACTCTTATGAGTAAATGTGGCACCCAAGGCAAGTGAAACAGATCAGGTATTTTTGTGAGTCATACCAGCTTACAGTCAAATGTGGTGAAAAACCAGAAAGTATAGTGTTCCCTCCCCGAATCAGCGATATCAATAATTGATTCATTCTCCAGCCCATAGAAAGGATCAGGAACAAGCTTGTTCTTTACCAGAGTTCCCAAAACACTGCAATTTGAGTTACAAAATGAAGATATAACAACATAAAAAATAATCTCCACAATGCTTATTTTAAACTTCATATCAGGCAATTTAAGAAAATATCAAATCTAATTTTTGTAATCAACTCTCCATCTTTCACCAACTTAAAATCCCGACTCAAGCTACCAAATGGGCCTTCTGAAGTTTAAACTACATATTCCAAAATCCTTCCTAGCGGCGAATACCAGGATTCATTAGTGACCAAATAAGAATGAGAATCAAGTCATTTCATCACAAAAGATTGTATCTTTTATAAACTACAAAGACATACTAAAGTAACATAACCAAAATTACAATTTAATAAATTATCATCAAAATAACAAAACAACAACACTGATGAATACAATTCAAAATAAAATAAAAAATAAGTTCAGTTTGTTGTACACTCTTTACTAACTAAACTTCTCAATATCAAATTCCAACTTACTACAAGTATTATTATAATGGAGAAAATGCAGAATACCAACAAAAAAAAAACATTTTATTTTAACACTTTAGTCTTGAATTCAAGCTTTCCCATTTCAAATCTAACAAAAAGAACACTACCCATCACCACATTCACTACACTCCACACATTGGCTAAAACGTAAAAGAAAGGGGGGAGG